>JAQQAE010023359.1:0-10056 GCA_029823295.1 Pseudamia nigra
TTTGTGAGTTTGTTTTTTAAAATAATTCTGTTGAACTACAGTTCAAAAGCAATGTCTGATTTTCATTGGTTAATTTTTATAAAATTTTTATTTATTATTACTTTTGTCAGAGTCAAGTTATTTCTGTGACCATTGTGGGTTTTTCTGTCATTTACAGAGGGGTACCAACAATTTTATCCACATCTGTATGTTTTTATATTAGCCTTGCGTGAGGTGCCTTCCCCTATCCTGAGCTGGAGGAGGCAGAGGTGTATTTGCAAAACTCACCACCACACAGCTGGATCTGGTTCTGATCAGCCCCGGTCACTGGCGTCTGTTCCCGGTGGTCCGTGCACTTTCCTCCGGTCTCAATCACCTCAGCACTAGGGGTTGATGGGTAATGTAGTTCTGAATTTTTAAAAGGTGAATGCAAACAAATAGTGTAAGCGTGTGACTTAAAAGTCCAATGCTTTGTTCAAGACAACTGGTTCAGTTCTTTCAGCCCTTCTTTCTCAGATGAGTGGCTGGCATGTCAAAACTCTCTTCATCTCTGGATCCTCAATGAGAATGAGTTTACAAACCATGCCCACCTCCTCCAAATGTGCCAGAGTCAATCAGTATTTTCCCCTGAGCCGAAAACGCCTACGGAAACTTTGCATCGTCACATCATGTTCTGTGGGTACTTTTCCCTTGTGGCCTAATCTGTGCCGATGTACAGTATTTGTCAATCTTTGCTGTAAATTGTCAATCTGTTGATGCACATGTCTGTTACTGAACGATAACTGCAGCAGTTTTCTTCTCACTAGGATCTCATGTCAAACACGTGACCATAAGGAGCTGATCTGCATCTTCTCTTCCTCACACTAAAGCTGCTATGTCACTTATTCACCCTGATACTACTTAATTTCTCTTGAAGGTACAATATCGCCGAAAAGGCTGCATCACTTACAAATACAGTACTGCCACTCAAATATCCACATGCAAGACACAGTCGCCTGATTGCAATTTCATATTCTGTGTATTAATGTTACCATTTAAAGGTGACATGCTGCACTCATTCTGTATCTGGTTCTTTTTTTTTGCTCACGTTGAAACTGCAAGGAATGAACAAACGACTCATCTCGTACCTTATTTATTTGATAAATGTTCTCCATGGCTATGACACAGTTCTTTTACTCAGTTTAAGTGGCCTGGACGAAATCTTACAGATGGAAGTTTTAAAGTCATTGCTGGAGTTACACAGGGTATTATTTTGCACTCACAATGCTGCAATTATGGGTACTTACAGTTCAGATGTAATATAGCAGGCTGAAGGCATTTCTGTAATATTTTTCTCCACTCATTCTTGTTTTTCTCTCATTCTCACCTGTGACAGACAGTCTATATTTGGTGCATTGTGCGTCTCCAAATCTGTCTGCAATTTTCAATCTGTCTCAAGTGAGACAGAGAGATGCACTGGAATGTGTCTGTATGCTGAAATCGACCAAGGACAGTTTAAGATGGCGAATGAAGCTGGAGGGATGGTGAGACAGAGGCAAGGTTTGAAATGAGAACGACGTGAAGAAGTCAGAGAGGAGGACTGGCCATGTGATAGAGGAAGATGTAGATGCTGAGGCAGATTAAGGCAGCAGAGGGCGAGTCCGAGTAATCAGGTTCTCACCCTGACTGGGGCGTTAATTAAGCTTTCAGTGAAGAACCAGCAGATGGATAACAGACCACTGCAACCCAGTGTCCTTCAGTCATGGCCCTCAGAGGGTAACTATTGATTGTACATACAATGTATTGGGGCTGTTCGTGTGTCTTGAAGCAGGCTAATAGAGTGTCACACACAATAAATACATACATCTAAATCTCAAGGCTACTAGTGTCAATGTCACAGTGATATATACAATAAGCCATTTTGAATTGTTAGAATCAAAAGCCATTATGAAATAAATCAAACTACAGACTGCTACATCTTTATGTGCCATGAACTGACAAACCCTGTTAGTGTTTGATGTCAAGATGTAGTGAGGCCATTTCTTTGTGTATGCTGAGGAAAGACTATTTTTCATCAAAGTGATTAAAGTCAAAGTGTGCAACTTTGTTCTTAAAATCAATACAAAATCGGTACATACATGTAGACGCACCCATTAATAATCCCTCTCAATCAGCACTTCTGTTCCTCTGTCAGTGTGTGCATAGACCCTCCCCTCTACTGTATGTGTCTTTTCTGTTTTCCATTTGTTTTGATCTGATGCTTCAAAAAGCAACAGAATATCACTGTCTGTTTGTCTGTTTCACAGCTTTTTCCTCACCATTGCATGTCTCTCCCATAATGTATTGTTAAGGTCTCTTCACCATCAAGCCTCTCTTGGTCTCGGTGAGTGGAGGGTGGAGAATTTGAAGAGAGGTGTTTTCACATGGAGCAAGAGATAATGAACATAGTTGACACTGATTGGTATCTTTCACGACATTTGAACTTGCATTCTGTTTCTGCACATCACTCCAAGGGTTTTGATTTGATCATATTGCCACTAGGAAGTCTAATTTTCAGCAGGCAAGATGGGAGAGAGGCAGAGCAACAGGTTTGCAGTGTTTGCTGAAAGTGAGAATGACAACGTTAATGAGAAGGAACTCACTCTGAAAATCACCGAATTGGTGGATAAAGCATTGGAGCACGTCCCTGTTAAAAAACGAGGAAGTGAAAGATCACTGATCGAAGACATTTTGAAGGGAGTAGTCGCGGTGATGTTGCCTATGACTTCTGAGTTAATTAAGAAGAATCCCTGCAAGTGTGGAGATACAGAAAAACTTTAAAAAATCATCCAATGCCAGGAGGACCAAATGGATGGTCTTGAACAGTATTTTAGGAGAGATAATATTGTTATTCATGGCATTCCTGAAACTCTGGAGATGTAAGATATAAACACTGTGGTGAAAGACATTGTGTACACCATCGGCGTTAAGGTCGAAGACGCATATATAAGTGTTAGCCATTGACTTGGAAAGCCATCGCAGCACAGAGGTGATGAGGTACAGCCGATTGTAGTTAAGTTTGTTCGAAGAGATGTGAAAACAAAGATCATGAAGGAGAAGCAGAACCTCAAGAAGAGACTGGACTTCATAAGAGCAAACGGGACCCAGATACGGAGAGAGTGTGGATGGTGGACAGTAAGATCTGCTGTGTGAAGAAAGGTGGAGGTGGGAGGAAAATATACTTAACTAAACCGGAGGATCTTTTCACCGTCCTTGGCTGGAATGAAGAGAAATTGGCAGGAAGCAACATGTTTATGGATGTATAGGATGGGATAGACCCCTCTCTGCATCCTCTGAATTGGAGGACGAGTAGCCTTGCAGAGAAATACCTCACACATTTATGATTGACATGTGTCACATACATCAGTATATGTTAAGCGCTTCCTGATGACGTACAGACGACGTGATGACGTCTGCACAAGAGCCATCGGGCCTCGGCTCCTGGTAATGTGAGCAGAGACGCGCTGGGGCCTGGAAAGGTGTGAAGTGGGCCCCGGCTCGACTCGAGCCAAAATGGCCCTAGTGTGAGTACGCCCTAACATAGCCTCAGTAAAGAGGAAAACAAACATTAAAATAAAAGCTGATAGAGGACAGACTATACAAAAGGTGTTGTGGTCCCCAGAGAAAGGCGGTGATTTTGTTGATAATTTAAATCAGGAGTTAATGAGGAATCTATTACGTAAATGAGTTAGATGAATGTGAGGGTTTAATTGTTGATCTGGATAAGATGGACACATTGATGACAACTCTTGAAGATATACATGAACTTGCAGCTGATAAATCCAGTATGATGAAGTTTGGTAGTGTGAACATTACAAAGAGTGGACAAAATAAAGTTTGGTTTAATGGTGAGTGTAAGAAATAAAGAAGAAATTATATTAAGGTTAAGAGTATGGTAAAAAAAAAAAAAATGACCCATCAGAGGCTAATGTTAGAAGGTTAATTAGTTTACAAACTCACTATAAAAAAGTTTTTGAAAAGAGTAAACTTATGTATAGCAAAGACATTAGAATGAAGTTAACTACACTCAAAAACAAGGATGCTAAAGAGTTTTGGAGGATAATTAACAAGAATTCTTCTGCAGCAGAACTATGTAATGGAATAACAATAGAAGAGTTTTATAGACACTTTAAGCAGCTATATTAGAGTGATGTCAACCCGTGTGACCCCAAGTATAGTATGAACTCAATTAATGAATTTACCAACGATTTTTTTCTGAAGTAGAGGTTAATGCCAAGATAAAATCTCTGAAGAACAATAAGGCATGCAGTTGTGACTCCATTTTGAATGAGTTTACAAAGGCAAGTCCTGAAGAGATGATTTCTATAGTTACCAAATAATTTAACTTGGTATTGAAGACAGGTGTTATACCAATGAACTGGACGATAGGAATAATCAAGCCGTTATGCAAGGGTAAAGGCGTTAAAGCCTATCCTGATCAGGAGGGATTACACTTCTTAGTTGTATTGGAAAATTGTTTACCTCTTTAATTAATGACCGTCTGACTTCTTATTTAACTGCAGTGAGCTATCTGACAGAAGAACAAGCTGGCTTTAGGGCAGATTACTCAAGAGTAGACCATATTTTGTGTTACATAATGTAATTGACCTATACAGTACTTGCACTATAGGAAGCGAGTGTATTGTGCTTTTATTGATTACAAAAAAGTTTTTGATTCAGTTGAAAGAAGTTTATGATGGCGTAAGTTAATTAGCGCAAATATAAATGGAAGAATCTTAACTGTTGTGTTTAATTTATACCAGAATGCCAAGTTATGTCTGACAGCCCAAAATCAGTTTTCTGATTTGTTTGAGAGCAATATAGGGGTTAGACAAGGTGAGAACTTATCACCATTACCATTTGCAATTTTTTAAATCAGTATTGTTTAAGTAGACACTATTAATTGTAGCTGAAAAATATAAAGCAGAAATGAGTGATAATGACATTGAGGTTTGTTTGAGACTTTTTGTCCTCCTATATGCGGATGATACAGTTGTCCTGGCAGAATCTGAAAAAGAGCTGCAGGAAGCTCTAGATGCAGTAGAAAGTTAATGTGCTGACTGGCAGTTAATTGTGAACCCCAACAAAACTAAAATTGTAAATTTTTCAAGAGGAAAAGTAAGAAAGTTTAGTGATTTTAAGTTTGGAAATTCCATTCTGCAAGTCGTGGAAGATTATGTGTATCTGGGTGTAACATTTAATTACAATTATTGCTTTAAAACGGCTATGAAGAAGCAAGTAGGCCAGGCTAGGAAAGCACTTTATAGTGTCTTAACCAAAGTCAGAGATTTGAGACTATTTGTTGAAACAGATGTTTGATCATATGGTCTTACTGGTATTATTGTATGGGGCAGAGGTGTGGGGTTATGACGATATTTCCTTTATTGAAGCTTTTCATCTTAAATTTTTGAAGAAGTTACTTAAGGTGAACAAAAATGCTGCAAATTGTGCCATGTATGGAGAAGTAGGTAGATTCAAATTAATAAAGATTGTTGAGTGTAGGATTATTGGTTTTTGGTGTAGACAGTTGAATGGAAATAGAAATAAATTATATTTTCTTCTTTTTAGTTTTTTTAAAGAATCAGTACGATAAAGGTGCTTTCAAATCACGGTGGATGTCAAAGTTAAAGCAAATTTTTGATTATACAAGATTTTCTCACCTATGGGATATACAGATGTAGGTATGTAAAAGCTGCAGTTGGGATGAGAATAATGGACATCATGAGGCAGAATTGGAAATTTGAAATCTTCAGTAATAGCCTTTGTTCAAATTATCGGATATTTAAGCATGATTTCCAGTTTTTGAAAAATTTTTTTGCAGTCTAGACGACTCTGTTTGGCGGTATTTGGTGAAGTTTAGATATGGTGATAGTGTAATTCCAGTGACTGTGGGTAGATTTTATGGCTTTGAATATGCCAGTCGCATACATAGGTACTATCTGTACTTCAGGAAAGCTCGGTGATGAGTATCATTATTTGTTTGAATGTAGTTATTTTAACTTGCAAAGGCAAAAAATATTTGCCTGTTTGTCGACTGACATGGAACATACTGTATCTCTCCTTTATAGTTTTAAGATCATCTGTATTTTTCCTGCTGAGGCAAATTGATATCTGCTGTGAACAAAGGTCTATTCTAGCTGAAGTCATGAAGTCATGAGATGATTGCAAATAGAACAGATGTCTTGAATAGTTGAAATTGTGGCAGAAAATACACAGATATGCTATACATTATTGGTTTCTTCATCTTGGCCCCTTGGCATGGCTTTCTGAGACACTAACATGAAACTGACCACAGGCAGTATTCAGTTGACTCTACAGGACAACAGTTGGTATCTCTGATACTTCATAGTTGTAGGAGTAAGGAACTTATAAAAAAAAAACCATATTCATTTGTGAGTTTTACTGCAAACACACACATGCAGTCGTCCATTGGTGATTGCAATACTTTTCCTACCGTCACCATATGTGGTAATGAAAGTAAAATGACAAGAATGGTCCTTAGCGTTACTGTCAGAAAACAGCACGGATCGTAGCTGGAATGCAGTCATATTTTCCGCCTCATCACTTAACAGCAGGTCTGACATCTGACACAGGCTGTTTACTGCCTCACTTTCAGGCTGGCAGTCTGTGTGTGCAGGAATGAATTTGTACCATAAGTTGAATATTGACTTCACAGCTTTGACAGAGGGGTGTTCATGCCTGTGTATGTTTCTGCAATATGTGATGCTCATGCAGTTATGAGGAGAACATAGAATAGGCATCTCTTTTGAATCATCGAGGACCAGATTCTCACTTTTAATGTCCTGCTTGTTGCATTATGTACTTTATGCACTTCAAAGTTCTGAAGTGAAAGATATTAATATGACCATGAATTGATAAAAATCAGTAGAAATCAAAAGCAGCAGTGTGTGATGAAGGAATCTCTTCATACAAGTGATTTTCTTTCCTGTGTCTGTATTTGTCATTATGTGTCATACAATTGTCAGTACACTTCTTATATCTTTGAGAACATCTCCTTTCATGCTCCTGACATCATTTAGCTGATGATGCAAGTATGAACAGAGCTGTGGTAAGACTTACAGTGGCCTCATGCCCTTTGTTCATTCTCATCATTCACATCAGAAACAGCCGCTGAAGGATTTGGATGCTTAACAGCTTCTTTTACAAAATACTTGAATCAACAACTATTTCTGCGAGCATAAAGAATAGTTATCAAATCTGTGAAATAGCTCTTTACATTCATATTTATTGTGTCTGCACATACAGTACGTGTGTTTCTTAACAGTATTTGTCATTGGTTTTTTCTCCCACACCAGCAAAATTTGGCTGTCTCATACGAGCTGAGAAACACACCATGACTCACTAACACATGGTCTCTAAACTGAGATCGATTAAAGCTGCAGGAGCTGAGATGTAGGGGAAAAAACACACCAGAATTTGAAAATCCTTTCTTCGGCAGCTCACTTTTCTTGGTCCAGAACAGACAACTAAATATGAATACATGTGAAGCGGTTAACGATGTTATGGAAAAGTGAAGCCACTTGCTTAAGCTTCTGTGAAGAGCAGTATAGTTGGATCTGACCAAATTTCAACAGCAGTTGATAATTACAAAACAGTAACCACCTGGATGTAACATCCTTCCATTGGTTAGTAACTGCAGTGATTAATGTTGGAGCTGCAACAAGTTATTTACCCTCACTGATACACAGTCTCCTTTCTTTTTCCGTGAATATAGTTTTTTTCTTCGCTGATGCCATAGGTATAGGAGGTATGCTTGTTAAATAATAAGATTGTATTCATTTTGTGCGTATTTGTGCATGAGGAACCATGCCGTAACATGACCCACCTCTTCCAACCGCGTCAGGGCCAGGGAAGTGAGCACAGTTGCTCATGCACGAATATGCGAGCATATCTGATTTTAAAACCTAATTTTCTTCTGCCTCCGCATCTGTGCAGTGCGATCGAATGGAAATTTACCACCTTATATAATTGAGAAATCCAGTAGAAGTCTGTATGTGACCAAAAACAAATCAAACATAAGTCACAAGGCCAGTAAATTTAAACATGTGCTGTGATCTCCTATGTACAGCTGTATCTGCACCTCAGCCAGTTTCAAGCTGTCAGTGTGCGTCAAAATAAAACTTGGCAAAATGATTTCAGTATGAGTGTAAGCACATTTTCACAATAATGCGATAATATTGATAACTGTAATATTTTTTGTCACAGTAATTGTGATATGAAATTTTCACACCATTACATCGCTAGAGAAAACACAGCTAGAACAAGAAGTGCAAATCTTGTCTTTTCTCAGATAAAAGGAAGGTAATTATGAAATTATCCATCTCCTACACGTTGTCTCTTTGTATTTCTTCCTCACTTACTTTTTGTTGTTGTGATTTTACCTTGCTTCTGCACTGTTTAAGACACATTTGTTGAAGTCAGTGGGGATACTGTAGGGCCTGGTTTGTCCCCAGTGATCTCTTAAAGCCAATTATGTTGTTATTAAAAACAGATCCAATCAGCAGCTATTTAAGAAGATAATGGTACAGTAGTGACAGAAAGTGGATAAATATAGGGATGAAGACACACACACAGAGAGAGAGAGAGAGAGTACAGATTGAAAAGTCAAAGCAGGGATACACAGACAGTGAGGGGATCTGGTTGTGTGCGGTGGGGCAGCTGCAGAGGAGAGTGATCGGCAAAAGACGACAGACTGAGATGAAAGTGGAGATTGATGAAGTCACTGACAGATGTGACCTGCTGTTCATCCAGCTGTTACCTGAGCCAGAGGCTGCACAGCTGGTGACGAGGTGGCTGGAGGAGCAGCCGGGTGATTGGTCAGAAAGCCAAACAGGATCGTGATGGCAGATGATGCTGTGGATGAACAGCGCTGCAAGGATGACCCTCATCTGATGTATTTTTGGGGATAGTTTTGATAGTTTTAGCTGTTTTTTAAAAAAATAATTCAGCTTTTTCTCTCAAACCCAGAAATGTATTGACCATAAGTTCCCAAAAGAGGTGTGAAAGCTGTACAGATGAGTTGGAGTGAAAGTAAATGGGTGTAACAAAATTAGACAAATGATACTTCATGCTTTATTTTCAGTCAGATCAGATTGTTTCAGTTTTGATAGATGGACAGAGGTGGGGCTGTCATTGGTAATGAAATTGTAGTTGAAGATGGATTTTCATGCAAATTGTTATTAACAATCTTTTTTTGTATCACTTGTGTAATGAAGAAAAGAGGCATATTTGGCATTGCAAGTACTGTACTATAAAATTACATTTCTTTTGCCTTTTAGCCACTGTGAACAAATATTTCACCAACAAGATTAACAAACCATCATGAACCAACATAATATAATGACAGATGCCAATGGAAGTGCCATGAGAAGAGCTGGGTGGAAATAAACAATGGCATTAATGGAGCCTCTCAAGCAGCAGAAAATGATGTGGAAATAATGATGAAATACAAGCCATCTCTTTAGTTGTATAACTAAATAACTGCAAACAGATGATTATGTACAGGTGTCATTTTCTGCTGCTCTTAGAATATGATCTTTTAGAATAAAAATTTTACTCAAGTGAAAATTTTAGCAACCATGACTTCAAAAACCATCGTGAAAAAAATGTCACCAACTGAAAGACATAAGTTTTGTTTCAGAAGAAATGTTGGTTTTTGTGTTGATAAACACTGTTCTCTTACAGTAATTCCTATTTCAGACTATATCATTTTTTTCAAAACTAGAAAAATGTATTCTGGTCCTGGGGGGTTTTCATCACAGGAGTTTATCACAACAGGTGTTTCAGATGTGATTTTCATTGCATGTGCAAATCCTTCATGTGCGTCTGATGTAACAGATGTGCCTGTGTTTAAATGAATTCATCAATCAGTACAACCTACATCGTGTTTTTCAGTGGCTAATCTATCTTTTCTCCTTGCTGGTGGTCAAAGCCCGAACTGATAACTGAAGCTGCTGCTGACTGTCACGACCGGAACGAGGCTGACAGGGCAGAGACTCAAACGCAGGACTCAGAGTGCGGTACTTAATAGATGTGTTT
>JAQQAE010023360.1:0-10056 GCA_029823295.1 Pseudamia nigra
ATATTATATTTATTCTCTGTGTCAACACTGTATGCTGCTGTTGCAAAGGAATTTCCCCAGTGTGGGATAAATAAAGTTTATCTTATCTTATCTTATAGACCAGGCTGGACTGACTATGTATCTGAACTATATGCAGAATCCAGAGAGGCCCATAAAAATTGGGTTTTATCAGGGAGGGCTAGACATGGGCTAGAGTTTGAACTTTAGACGTGTGCAAATGCCAGATTTAAATATGCTTTGCGCTTTATTAAAAGGGATGCACAAGCTTTAAGGACTAATTCCATGGCCAAAAAGCTCCAGCTGGAAAAAGATGAGGTCTGTTAATAGCACTCAAAACTGGGTGGGGGGATTTCACAGCTGCTTGTTTTGTACCAGGAAGCCTATTTGAAGTCATTATTACAAAATATCAATAGACAGAATAAATATTCCAACAAGTTATCCTTACCCTGGCGTCCTAAATGCACATGCACAGCTGGAAATGAACAATGTCCAGCACCAATATCTGCATAATATCATTACTTGTGTGCATTCAGTAGTCTGGAAATGTCAGTTTTCCACCAGTGTTACCTTTGTCTCTAATGTCTCAGTAAACAGCAAGACTCTTATTCCAGGCTGAGGATGTGTTGTCAAAATCATACCTAAAATGACAGTATTACACACACCATGTCAGGTAGACACATAATATTTGTACATGAGCTGTTATTAAACACCGTCATATTCCACTTGCGCAGACAATATGACTTTTCCACTGAAACCAAATGGGATTTGAAATTCTGCATATTGCAAATGTCCAGGAGTTTGATTGGTGCATGGCTGTTTTACACATTTCTATTACTTTTGAGCATCATGTCAACATAGCGCTACATGACTGAAATGTAGGCGTGATTGTAGCTTATAAGTGTTCCACTCTGTTGCACTGGGGGAGCAGTCAAACAGCCACGTAATTATTGAGTGACAGACACATGCACACACACAAAGCCTGAAAAATAGCACTCTTGTAGCTTTATGCTGCTGTTTTGTGTCACATTTAATTAGAAATGATCTCACAATAAACACATTCTCAATAGGACCTTTTGATTACAAAGTCTTTTATTCTGGACGCCTGAGTAAGAAAAGTAATTGCTCTTCAAATTACAGATCACATAATGCAGAAGTTTCTGTTCTGTCACAATGAAAGTGCCACAACATGCACATATTACCTTGCTATAATTAAAGCTCAAATTGACTGCCTGTGTAACCTTCCATTAATAATATACATTTGCTTCTAGATTCAAGAGTCAGGAAGAAGGTTTCGTTTCCAACTTTAAATGGCCTTAATTAATTGCCAGCAATCAAGGCTTCCCCATTTTTCAATATCCTGCTGTTTACTGTTTGTTATCACCATTAATTAGCTGAATGATGGAGGCTGTTAATCGGGAAATTAAAAGCGTCACCGGCTCTGGATCCTCTGTCTGGTGCCAATGCACTGGGAAAACACCGGGTCGTCAAATACTACACCACCTCTTTACAGGCAGATGAGTCAGGCTAAGGAAATTACTTTTCATTATAGCTAGATTGATTATAGAGTTAATGTAATATATAAGTGAGCGCTCCACTGTCTATGTCATTGCTTCAAGCTCACAAGTTTGCTTCAAAGTGTTTTGAGGTCAAACTGGTCAGAAACTAAATTAAAGGGCGATACATTCCTAGATATAACTACATTGTGAACAGACCACTCATTAAACTCAAATGAAAGACATAACGGGGAAAAACTAAACTGGTTGTAATTATGAAGATATTAGTACAGGTACAGCGAATTAAAATAATAATGCAGTGCTACCAAGATCTACCTAGACTCCCATTTTACTGTACACTATATCAACATATTTCCTATTTTATCTGGTAGGCATTTTCTGTGCACCATTCCTCAGTGACTGTTAGAGAAACAGGGTGTTTAAGCCTATCCAAGCTGTTTGGGTTTGTTTAAATGCCAGGTTTTTGTGATGTAACAAATTGACACCAAGATAAATCATTTCACAACTTTTTCTACCTTTAATGTGACCTATAACCTATACAGCGCAATTGAAATTTTTTGCATCCATTTTTTACATCACAAAAACCTGGCATTTGAACGGGGGTATCCATTGTAACTCTGGTGCTGCACGGTTCTCCACAGTAAAAACTGCATAGCATCCCCTCCTTCCAGTTCCTGGCAGATCTTCTTCCTTGCTTGCTTTTTCATATTTTTTGACAGGATGTGCAAAGATGCCCCCTACATGATAACCGCGAAAATGTGGATTGCCAGAAAAACTTGTCATTGGCAGGGAAGTGTCGCAAGAATGATGGACTCACTCGTCAATTGGGGGGAATAGTTCCTTTTCAAAACAGTAATTTATTTTTATTTGCAAAAAAATACAAATAAAAAAAAAAATCACCAGGGTCAGTGTTATTAACACCCAGCAGAAGCAACTTTTTTATTCAGCCATAGTACAACCTCTTTGACTGAGTAATGGTTTAAGGGTGACATTAAAACTGAGCATTTGCCCAATATTTGAGGCATTACTTGCAGGAGCATCCCGTCAAAAACAAAAGACATAAGTTTACATCTGAGAAGGATTGTTGATGAACACAAAGGAGAAGGATATACAAAGTGATTAAAATGTTTCCAAGTATCCAGAACTGGACTGAGAAGCATGTGGAACATTTAGAATCAAGAAGAATCAAACTTTCCTACTGTATATTTGTGGGATGAGGGATGGAGTTTTGTCTCCAGAAACCTTTTGCAACACAAATGAACGCGTTCTATGACACCCATTTAAGTTTCATCCTCTTTCCTAAAGAGGCTAGAATTAGAATATTCCAGGCATTTTATTTACAATTTGGTCTAATCGTGAACTTTATCCTCTCAAGTCTCATTAATACCCTGATCAAGTCGGAATCATTCAAGTCCAACAGCCAGTTTCCATCATTACCATCACAGATCTGAATGTAGAAGCTGTGAAAAACAACCGCTTTTGACAGCAGCAGCAGCCGTGAATCATTTTAATTGTCTTGGCTGCCTGTCTTCGAGAAACATTTAATAACCGTCGGCATGCCTCACTTTGCTTACATGCTTTTCTTTTGGTGTGTTTAATGATTAAAGTATGCAACAGAAATGAAAATCCCAAGTGCAGGAACCCACCTTTGAGTTTTTATTATACATTTGAGAGGCAGGAAAACTTGTCAAGAACGGTTTGCATTTTTCCGTGTGCTGAGGGAAGCTGTCTGCTTCCCTCAGTCTAAACTCCCACCTCTTTCCCCGTATTTTCCCTTCATCTGTCCCTATTTAAAGCTTACCTTCTCCTCATTTAAGCTCAGCCGGCCAACGCGCTGCACACTTAGCAAAGGTTATGACACAGGCCCTCATTTAGCATTTGAAAAGATCAAAACGCAAACACCGGATGCCTCTACATATGCATATTCAAGAGTAAACACAGAACACAGGCTTGAACAATTCTATGACTCATGTACATACCGTGTGCTTCATTAGCAAGCTCACTTTGTAAATAGTTGTTTAAAAGGCAGTCCTTCCTGACATGTTATAATTAGTCCACATTCACTCAGAATAACAGCAAGCAAACAAACGCAAGGAAGACTTTTAGAAAATTTCATAATGAGGTGCTTTACTGCCAGATAATTGCCACATCTCACCACTCTCGCTTCATTTTCAACTCACACGATGGGTAATTGCTGCATGTTGCCAATTCTAATCACTGTTTCCTCACAAAATGCTACTGAGAGATACTATATGTAAAAGCTTTTGTTTGCCGGATGTAATCAGGCGTGACATGCAAGGGTTTGTTGCTGTGAATAATGCACAAATTGTTTTAGCTCAGTTTAACTTGGAAATGCAATAAAGTGCAAAGTTACTCTGTTGCAGTATTGCAATTGGATGCTTATGGTAATGTTATATGTATCAAGGTTAAAAACATGCAATACTTTATGTTCAGCAAATGGGAGGGGGTTCTGCAATGTGCAGCTTCAGAGCCACATGTGGCTCTTAAGCCCCTCTTCAGTGGCTCCTGTGTCCAGTGATGGAAATAACACGCTATAAATAAAAATGAGCAAAATTACTACTAAATAAACAAAAAAAAAAAAAACAATCTACATAATGAACAAGCTAATAATCTACAAAATTGTCTAGAAAATGAACAGGATTAAACAATGTAGTACATCGGATGATCAAACATGATTAAAAAACAAAATGAATTTAATTATAAAACAAATTACAAACCAAAAAGATAAACGTGAAAAAAAAAACAAAATTAACAAAATAATTCACAAACATGACAAAAAAATGAATCAAAGATCCAACAAAATTAATAAAATAGTCATGCAAATGAATATAAACAAGAAAATGAAAAAAAAATTGGCAATATAAACCCTAAACATGGCACTGAAGGCCTCAGGCAGGTCTCTTCTTCCTCCCTTAAAGTTGGTGCCTTGATCTGAAAGAAGCTCAAATAGTTTCCTCTGCAAGGTGTGAATCGTTGGAGTGACATCAGTAGTGAATCTGTATCCATATTATTCAGCAAGTCTAGGTGGATGGCTCATGTGGTGAGACATTTATATAAAATGCCCCACCTCTTCTCCGTTCATCATCCTACTGGATGCTCCCTGAAGCGAAAGAGAACTCCCAACAGGCTACCTCCTACTGTGGGCCCTTACGAAAAGTGATCATTCCTGCTCTGGCCACAATGGAAAGTGAAGGAACAGTTGAAGATGATCCAATCCTTTCCATTGTGGTGCACTGTGTCGTGTGGGATAAACCACGAGTAGCTGCTCTTTGCTGCTTTTTTTGGAGACATACAGTAGGTTTGACATAAACAGCATCCAGTAGCTTGTGGACGTGATATAGGTTACTGCTTTCTCGGCACCTCTGGCTAGTCATCGTTCTGTCCCATATAGCTGAGCCATCACTGCTTCCTCTGGTGCATGGATTGCTTCGGTCCTATGCTCGTTAAATAGGATGATGAACAGAGGAGAATTGGGGCATCCCATATAAATGTCTCACCACACGAGCCATCTACTTAGACTTGCTGACTAATATATGACTAATCATAGCTTGCAGAGGAAAAGTCGTTGAGCTTTATTCATATCAAGGTGCCATGGAGCCTAGCATCTGAGACCAAATGGCAACTGAACAGATCTGGTTCTGCTTCAATCCACCCAATGCCCCTCATTTTGGCGGTTCTTGGGAACAAGAGGTAAGATCCGTAAAGACAGCCCTCTGCACCACCTTAGGGGCTCAGACTGTTCCAGAAGAGGTGCTAATAACAGTTCTGATCAAAATAGAGAGCATCCTCAACTCCTAACCATTAGGCTATGTGTCCACCGACATCGTAGACCCAGATCCACCTGCAGCATCATACGGTCTGCAGAGCATGGAGTGAACTGAGTGGTTTGATTTTGCTGTTTTGGCTGTGTGCATCTAGAGTCCTTTTTGTTTTTTCTTTTTTGTCCTTTTTGTTTTTCCTTGTTGCATCTGTTGGCGACCCATGAGGTGTGTTCCTTCACCATGTCATCATGGTCCAGGGTGAAATGCTTAATCATCTCCAACTGTTTTTCAGTGTTCACCACATCCAGGCTTTCTTCTCCAATATTGCCTCCTGCTTTTTCATAAAGACTGAGGGTCACACACTTAATTTCCCCCAACAGGAGGGTCTTCTCGAATGGCTTCTTCACGTGGTTCCGTTTCTGGCCCCACATGACAGCTTCCGACCAGCTGCCCTTCAGCTCTGTTCTCAGCTGGCACTGCAGGGTGTTGTTTTGGACCATCTGTAGGTGCTGCTGATTCACCGAGGTCCTCCGAGGCTTTCCCCGGCTCGTCCTCCTGCTCCAGTTTCTTTCTCCTACTTTTCGACAGCTTAAGTTTCATATCTAAGAGATCCTTTAGGTGATTGGTCAGCTCCGTCACATTCTTAAACTTGGTCCTTGCGATGACATTCTCTATGAAGTCCTGGTAGACATCTTCGTGCTCCTGCAGATGACATAGAGCCTCATCCCTCCTCTGCTTTAATTCAGAGGTTTCCTTCTTTAACTTCTGGATCGCTGCATCTAGCACTGCCACCTCATGGGCTTCCTTCTTTGCTTCCTCAATCATTTGCTTAGTTTCTTGCTCCTGCAGAAACCTGTCATCGCTGATTTGGGATGCTAAGGCTTTCTCAATTTCCTGCTGCAGCACTTCATATTCTTCTTTCTCTTTCTTCAAAACCTGTTCACGTTCCTCCAGTTCAGCTTCCACCTCTAGCTTCTCTTTCCACCTCAGGACATATTCTTGGTCTTCTGACCTGACCATATTGGACATAAGATGAAACATCACTTCTGGGGCCAAATGATCAACAGTGGCTGAGCCAGTGAGCCTGGTTACAGTATCTCCGGTCTTCAGTAATGTACCAGAATGAGAGCAACCTTTCACCTGAAACATTGAGTCATTAGTGTTTTGATCCTACCAGGTGTTTTTGTATATAGGGAAAGATTCAGATATATGAGGCATTATGATGAACTATACTATTCAGTGGAGTAGTAATCAAAGGAGCATCTGAGGATGGAAGGAACATCAAAGGAAACACCATGGCAACGCCGCACTGTCGGCATGGTGGTCTAGTAACGAAAATTCCGTTTGAGTTCTCCATTCATTTCTCACTGCAGACGTACAGCCAAAACAGATAAAAATCAAAACACTTAGTCCACGCCATGCTCTGCACTGGAGGTGTTTGTGGTGCATTCAGGGACTCATGTTGTGTGGGATTTCTAGGACACAGGCAAATGTGGTAGTCTTTTGTACAATAAAAAATAATACCCAAATAAAATTTGAGCTTTCCCACTTTCCACTGAACCTGTACAAATAAGGTAAAGCCATATCGAGCTCACACAAAAATATAAACTTGTTTTGGGACTGTTTGTGTTTCAGGAACAGTAGCTTACAATCTCCATTTTAATTTGAATGACTATGACTTACTCTGAGGAAAAAACAGCACTAATTATACACCCAAGACACCATCAGGCTTAAATTGTAACAATATTTTCAAAAATGAATACACAGCTCATTTGGGCTTGGTGTACCGCACAATACCAACATTACTGCTTGGATTATCCAAGATTCATTCATCATTTCACTACAATATGTTAGCAAATAATAATCAAATCATGATAGTATTTAAATTTACAATTTACAGTTTTATCCTGAATAATCCATTGATGCACTACTTTCATCTATGATTTCCCACATTCCTTAAATTTCCCATATTTCTATTTTCTTCCAACAGATTTGTGGACACCATCATTAAAGAACACTGTGTCACTACAGTAAACAGCTATGTATGCCAAAATTTATGCATGTACCCTTTTATTTTTAATGAATTGTTAAAACTGGGGTTATGACATTTTTTGCCCTGTGGTACTTCTGAACAATCTTTAAAATGATGTCACTTATTTGAACAACGTAGTGGTGTAAAATGGTTAGATTATGTCCATCAGGGCAGGTCAGTTTAGTGAAATAAAATCAGAATGATGCTTTAGTTGTAATTTGAAAATGTTAGTTTTTGTTCATTTTAAAAAACATTTTCTTTACTCTTTAATTAATTTCTGTTCATTTTTCTTCTTTTTGCCTCTAATTTGGTTCAATTTTTGAGTGGTTTAATTTTTCTTTTGATTTTTGTTCGCTTTTGTTGATTTTTCGTACTATTTTGTACCTTTTGCTTATTTTTGTCATTATAAGTTAAAATACTTGTCTAATTGCCTTCTGCTTTGCCTTAATTTTTAAATTAATATAAATTAGGGCTGTCAAATGATTACATTTTTATCTGATTAATCACAGGGTCACTGTGGATTAATTTTGATAATCACAATTAATATCCATTCATTATTAATCTAAATTAATCACAGTGTCACTGGATTAATTTTGATTAATCACAATTTATATTCATTTGTTGTTTTTCATTGTGAAAACATGATAGGTGATACAGACACTCCACTAAATTTAGTGGAGTGTGTATCTTATTATACATTATTATCTTGTTATACATTATCACTTATTATACATTAAAATGTATATTTTAATGTAAAATAAGTGGTATATGTATTTTTTTCTAATTTAAACTTGTGTAACTAATGGAACTTAACAGAACCTCTGTAATGTTCTGATAAGATGTTTTTGCTTTTTTTTACACTTGGTTCATTGTTTTCATCAGTAACTAATGTAATATATATCAAAATGTGTAAAGACTTATACTTTTACATTTAACTTGACTTTGAAGCAGTAAACACTAAAGAAGTTGGCAGTGACGTGGGTCAAATGTAACATAAGATTTCATCACTTTTTTGTTGATATGAGTTACTGTGCATTAATCACATTAATCTTTTTAAAAATTTTAATCGAATTAATCATGCAAATGGTCTAATCCAGATTAACACGTTAAATTTTGACAGCCCTACTATAAATTTAATGTCACCTTGTTCCTGTCCAGTGCACACCATATGTGAAAAGGATAAAATGTAGTGATACTAAACAGGGAAAACAAAGTGATAGGGAACATAAATAATCCCCACCGTTTTCTTCCTTCCAAAAATTCATGCAAAAAATAACAGTAACACAACAGCAAACAATGCAGTGCTGTGAATCAGATGTATTTTTTTTTTTAAACTTAATGTAAGTAGTTAATTTAGAAGAAACTGTTTAAAAAGTAAAATTACTTGCATGACACACATTTCACAAATATGTCACCAAGTCATTGCCGTCAAAGCTGGGATGTGAGACTCTCCCATCTGTCAGTCTGAAAACACCATCCCTGCAAAATAAAAGGAATAAATGTTATTAATTATTTCTGGTATATTTTCTCTAATAATAACGACCAACCATAATATAAGTAATGGTTAAAAGAATACAAAGGAATGTTTTCCACTCATATTGTACACTTGCACCTAAGATGACCTGTGAGACTGCAGGATGCATCCATCGCCACATGCAAACAAAAGGTACATTCCCCATTAAAATATTAATGAAGTTTGACCCACCTGTTCAGTCATGTGTGTCCAATTGCTTCAGTGAGCGCTAGGCTTCCTTTAACTCATTCTCCAGCTGTGGCCTGAGTCACTGTTGGGCTACACTACGCATTGTCCTCAGTTGATTATCTCTGTCAAAGCCACACGTTGCTATTGGTAAATGTTTATTTTACAGGAGTTGCTTTTTAAAATTATTTATGTACTTAGCAAGAGGAGGAGCATATTAAAGAACTCTATGATGGTGATTAAATAAAAGAAAAATAAATCTGACACTGGAAAATCTTCACAATGAGGCCAATTAACCATCTAAGAACTGATTGTCAGACATAGGGAGATGAAACACATAAGGATGGTGATGTCAGGATGTATTAGTTCATTACCAAAGGTGCAAAGTAGAAGATGTACAGACCAAATCTATCCCATGTAGAAAAAACTGAAATGTGCAAAAATATGCCTGCATTAATAGTAAATGTTCTTGTTTAAATGAAAACCTATTCATACTGAGATTATCCTGATGGCATCAAAAACAGCAAATTGAAACCCCCCGTTCTGAAATTAACCTTCACAATTTCCTAGATGGTCACAGCACATTTTGAATCAGTGTAGTCAATAACCCAGGGCTATATGACATTTTCAACCTCACTACATAGTTAGGTACAGTAGGTAGGTCATAGAGCAATGATTTCAGAGCCTATTGACCTTCAAGGTCAAAGTCAATGTCATTGGGTGAGCAAGGTGTCCTGGAGTTTGATCTACCACACACCGTATTTTCCGCACTATAAGGCGCACCGGATTATAAGGCGCAATTGCGTCATGCATCCACCAGATGTCGCTGTGCTACAACAGAACTGACAGTACTGCCTGCAGTTGCGTTATGCTTCCACTAGATGGTACAACAGAAGCTACAGTATGCATCCCCCAGATGGTAAACACTTAAAAGAATGTCTGATACTGTGACGGTAAATCAGATGTTATAATAACGCTCGAAATAGTGCAAAGCAATAACAATATAACAATAACTCAACGTTGTTCAAA
>JAQQAE010023361.1:0-10055 GCA_029823295.1 Pseudamia nigra
AACCTCTCTTATCTTTTTAAATGGGTGAACTTGCACATTTTTACATTTCCCAATACTTATTGTCCCCACTGTACTTGTTCTAACGGTTGGTAATATTTATGTTAAAATGGTGAAAAGTCCGGTTTTAATTTCTTTTTTCATTACACCACAGGTCTGGAGGCTCTGAAAATAATGCCAAACTATCACAACACTTATTCTATGGAGAAACACACTCAGGTGCATTTCATTTAACTTGATATGAAATTTTCGTGATGTCACAAATACAAAATCACTTCCCTCAGTCTGTCCTCCAGGATCACTAGAACCATTCAGAACTATCAGGATCATCCTGGACCCTAACAGGTTTTCTACATGATGGTATCCATGGCAATGACAGAGAAGGGGTGTGATCATAGAAAAGGGGCGCGGTCAACAGTCAGTGGTCGAGTACAGTGTCTTGGTTCAATTGATGACTAGATATATGACTAGAGGCACATGTCATATTTCAGTCCAATAATGTCCAACGGACCGTGACAAACCATGGGCTACTAGCTAGTTTGCCAAAATCATTGACAGAACCTTTAATGTGAAAATAAAACGTACTATAAAATAGTAGCGCTCCTGCTGCTTTTTCCTGTGGATGTGGCTATAAAGTAAAACAATGAAGCATGATGTCAATATTATCATATAGCCATTCTTCTACACGGTTGAGATTGATTTTAAGAGTATATGTTTCTAGTGTTTGATAAGTTTTTGTTATGTTTGTTGAATTTGCTCCTTGTTGACAGTTCTCTGTGACAGATTCTGACCTTGTTAAGACATATCATAATGGGTCCTTGGTACAGCTGCTGCCAACGCAAATCATATGGGATAAATGGAGGTCATTTGTGGTTTTACTCATTCAGATGTTATGGTAAAAACAGAGCTAAAGCACTTCATAAACATTGTAATACTGATATTTTGACCAAGCGTGTGAGTTTGTGGCTTCATGAGTCTTCATATACTAGCTGTAGCAGGATATTAATTTGGTGGTGGTTTTGGTAACTGTGAGAATGCTCTGGTCCGTGATAGGTGGATTAACTTTTGAGCATCATCAGAACATATACGTAGTTTAATCCCAAATAGTATGCCTTAGATGCTGTAGCTTGTTGCTTAATTCTCTCTAATTATACCACTATTGCAAATGTCTTTCAGGGACAGCTGCAGTTTTCCTACATAAGTGCTCTTACTGAAATATGAATTAAAAGTAATTGTCCATCAGCCCTTAGTACTGTATTGTGGTTTATGTTCGTGGATGTTACTGTCACTAAGTAATCCAACTACTGTGTCGGTTTCTCTTGCTAATAATATCCGACTTCAGTTTTTCTTGCTACCCGTTTGATGTTTTGTTGTGCCACTATAATGAGAATCTGCAGAGAAGCAGCAATGCTCGGAAGAGAGGAGGCGATGGCTTGTTTACCCGATTGCTGACACTCCCCTGAACTGTGCTCGTTAGCTCGTGGTAATTATCTGCTCTACCGGAGAAGCTGCTCATTAAATCTAGTAAATATTCTAAAGTATAAAAGCAAAGAGATGACAGTGAATTAGTAACAAAACAAACTGCATCCTTTGATGAGGCTTATTTGGGTGTTTCAGACCTGAAGTAAGATTTGCAGCTAAAACTCTGACAAATATGTGCAGTACAGTTTATAATGAGACACTAAAACGATGTGAAAAATGCACTGTAAAGGCTTTACAAACATAAATTCAAAACAACAGAACAATAAGTCAAATGTTTGAAGTCAAATGCAAATGCTGCCTTTCAGGACTCTGCCATCTTTCTGGGTTGTTGAATGGTTTGTGGTTTTATGGTTTTATTTATTTTCCTTCGTGCTTTTTTCCTTTAATGGATTATTGTGGTATGAAAAAAAAACTTTATTATTTTAATTTTTTTTTTAGTTTCTTGGATTATTCAATTTAGGAATTATTTCACACATTTAAATTCTTTTGTTCATCTTGTGGATTATTTTTCACTTATTTATTTTGTGGGTTAGTGGGATTGCTAAGTCATGCAGCAATCCCACTATTGTTGCCTTCAGTCTTTAATATTCTTCTTCTTCCACTTCCGTACGTTTTTTGTCATGTAACTACTCCTACATTTTTGTCCGATTCAAACTTCATATGTATCAGCTTATTTAGGACAAGTGTGCTATTGCTATTCATAATTCTAAGCTTTATAATTTTTTAATATGAAGCTTTTTTTGACTATTTTCCCATAGGAAATGAATGGAGAACTCTAACGGAGAGTGGTTACCACGGCAACGGCAGGGCTTTGATTCTTTGATTACTACTCCACTGAATAGTTAATTTAACTCTTGCACTTTTCCAGCAAGTTCAACTATTTTGACTCAGCAATCCCACACAATTTCTTCAGAGACTGCAAATGTTCTAGTTTATTCTTTGTTCATGTTTGTTTTGAAATTACTTTCAACATTTTAAAATGTTTCCTAATGCTTTGGATTCATTTGTTTATTTTTATTCACTTTTTTTATCATTCTTTCTACCATTTTATTTGGTTTATTATGCTGTTACTTCTATTTATTTTCTTGATTATTGGGTTCATTTTTGTCCCTTTCCTTGACTGATTTGTTTACAGTTTGTTCATTTCTGTCATTTTGTTCACTTTTATTCATTTACCTAATTACTTAGTTAAGTTTTAGGCCATTTGGCCAATTACTTTGTTCATTTTATGGATTATTATGTCCATTTTTGTCCATTTGCTGAACTATTTTGTTCCTTCTCTTCATTTTCTGGATCATTTTGTTCATTCTTGTTCATTTAGTTTAGTTTTGTTCTTTTTTCTTGATTATTCTGTTCACTCTTGTCCATTTGCCGTCGACTGTTGTGTTCATTTATTTCTGTCAATCTCGGTTCATTTTGTTCACTTTATAGCTCATTTTTATTTATTGTTCAGTTCATACAGTGTATAAAAGGCACAAAGTGATGCATATTAGCAATTTTCCAAACATAGACAATGATGTGTTTGATGCTCAAATAAAAACTTTACTTTAGCAGTATTAAAGCTCAGATACAAAAAGCTTTTTAGACAAGACCACAAGGAATAGTCTTTAAGCACAATGTGCAGTTTTTATTGACACTTCATGACCATGCGGAACCCTGCGAACACAAATATAACACTTTTCCAAGTAAAAATTAAAATTCTTAGCAATATTTCCATTACTTTAATCTTTACATGTAAAGGAAGGATGCTGGTCTTCAAGCACAATAAGCATAAAATGATCAGTCTATACAAAGTAATGAACAAAAAAAATTTATGATGATCAACAAATTGAATAAAAATAATTAGTCAAATAAAAAAACAACAATTAAAAACAAGCAAAATATGTATAAAATAATAATCAAACAAAAGTGACAAATTAGCAAAACACCGTATTTAAAAAATGAACAAAAACCAACCCAGTAAAACTGGCAAAGCAGCAACAAAAAGAAGTATACAAATGAATAAAATAATAAAAATGAACTGAAATAAAATACCTACTAAAATGGACAAATTGGAACAATATTAGCAAAATGATCAATAAACAACCAAAATGAATAAAATAAAAAAAAACTCTTCAAAATCAACACAAAACCAAAAGAACAAAAAGAATCAACCGAATAAACAAAATAATAAATTTTAATTAGACCAAACTAATTACTGTATTTTCCAGGTGATATGTCGCTCCGGAATGTTAGTCGCACGAGCCAAAAAATGCAGAATGAAGAAGAAAAAAAAACGTGTATAAGTCACTCTGCAGAACAGGTCGCATTTGTTCGGGGAACGTGCTTCAAGCGCTCGGCCGGGCGCTTGACGCCAGAAGCGAGAGCTTGCGGCTCGCCTCCTCACCTCACTGGGTGAGGGCACCGACACGTCCGGTGTTAAGCTGATGGCAGGTGTGGTTGTTACCGGTAATGTCTACATTTTAAATTGTCAGTAATACAGATACGGCAGATGAAGGTACACAAGCCTAGAGCGCCTACTAGCAGCTGTCAGTGTGACAAACACCCTATACTTGAAATTCTTTAATATACAAGTCACTCCAATGTATTTGTCGCTCCCCTAGCCAGACTATGCAAAAAAACACGACTTGTAATCTGGAAAATACAGTAATAAAAAAGGAATAAACTAATCAACAATATGGACAAAAGAATGAGCAAAAAATAAATAATATGTACAAAATAATCCAGAAAATAAACTAAAGTAAACAGAAAATAAGCTAAATAACCAGTGACACTAACAAAAGGCATCTATTCAGCAACAAAATGTACAAGAACTGAACAAACAATACAAAACAGCAAAGAACTCAAGGGATTTTTCATTTAATTGTTGATAAAGGTAAAGGCAGCTTTGATGAAAGTTTGCACAATTTGGTGGAAAAGCAATATTGTTGGAAATATTGCAGTTTCATTTTGAGATGGTTGTAAAGGAAAAAGCAGAGACTACTCATATGAGTACATACTTTTAATTTTGAGTGTCTCACTGCTGTCAATAAATCCAAAATACAACCATATAAGACAGACTAGGTTTATTTTTCTCATTTCCACTATTAGACAACACTAAATCCTCCTGGAAGTTGCAGACATTCACAAATATGTGATTTTGCAATTACTGCAGTTAAGAGACAGGAATGACAACACAGATGCATACCAGAACACTTCATAACCTAATGAATTGTCATCTGTTTGTTTGGACCAAGTCAGAGGTTTCTAAACTACTCAATGTAATATCATCTCCATAATTACCTACACACTCAAACCATCTCTGTCTCACTCTGCATTTGTTTCCATGGATAATATGCATCAATATGAACACTTACTGAGGGTAATGATGGCTGACGAAACCCGCCTCAGGACACCAGGTGAAATCTCTGGAGTCAACATAATAACACGCTTCCCTCACGATTACCGCTATAAGCTTTTAGAGAATGCAATGTTTCTTTCCACAGATAATCAACGTGGGAGTTTTCAAATCCACAGGGACACAGTGATTTGCGTGACGTTGCCTGTGATCCACATCCAAGTGCTCCAAAAAAAGGAGAAGAGGTGCCATGTAAGCAGGACATCAAGACTCCATAAGGGATATTTTAACCACCACTAGGAGAGTCACAAGCACCAGGATGAGATGACACCCCGGTTAAACACACAGATATACTCTCGTAGCCATTCAGAGCACACACTAAACTTATAAGTAGCTTGTAACCAGAGCTGATCAGCAGAGCAGACATGAGTTAGGTTCATATACACTCCAGGGGACTAGAAAATATACTCAATAAAAATATAAACGCAACACTTTTGTCTTTACTCCCATTTTCCATTAACTGCAAAGATGTAAGATTACCTGCTTTAGATGTAAACAAAAGGCTTATACCTCTCAAATTTGGGTCATGCTTTTATTAAAATAAGAGTAAAGACAAGGATAAACTTCAATCAGCGGCAAAATTAATCCAGGGCACATTATTATTTACTTTTGGCCCATTATGCATCCAGTTCCATGGCCAAAAACTGGTCCATACACAAGGGTTCAGTAAACTGATTCCCATAGTGTTACACTGGACTTTTCTCGAAAAATACTACACATACAAACCTCTCTCATGACTCATCATGGGCTCAAATGTTCTATTGGACCTTCCACTAAGTGATCTCGTGGTTCATCTTTAAATATTTGCTGTGTTACTAGCAGATAGTCTGACAAATATCTGCTGTGCTGTATGGTCCATAAATTTTTGCATTAGCATACCTATAGGACCCCTGCCACACTGCACTCCCCCATTCATCCAAATCTGGTCATATCCTGTTTTTGTCTCCAAAATGGCATTGAGGAAATTACAACCCGACTGACCTCTAAACAGCAGCTCAGAAACCAGTGGGTGATGTCACATTTACTCCATCCACTAAGACATACTGGCTTTGGTTTGCTCACATACCACATCACTATAATCCATATCTGATATACTGTCCTGTATACAAGGCCTGGATCTGGTCCATATGTTTGCATCCACATAAATCATGCTGTATGTGGACCAGATCTGGGCTGTGGAGGTGTTTACTGGGACAGAGGAAACACTTTGCTGCCTGGGTATTGTCTTGGACAACAGTGTCACACAAGCTGCATTATAATCAGTTCCAGTTGTTGTCAACAGAGATACAAGGAAAAATAATATTTCCTTGTTTGTTTCCCGCTCTGTGACAGTAAACTGAACATATTTTGGTTCTGGGCCAAGAATGACATTTGGGGACAAAATCTTGCACGTAGGGAAACACTTTTTCACCATTTTCTTACATGTCAAAATCTATAATCTATGTGCACATTTTCGTGCAACAGAATACCACATATGCCTCAGGGTTGAGGGAGTGCGCATTTGTCATGTTAACATCAGCACTGTTTGTTTGCAAAATGTTAGAGAATAGTGAAAATTGTTTCTCAAAGCCCAAGATGTTGTCCCCAAATGTCTTATTTGGTCCAGAACCAAAATATTTCCAGTTTAATATTAGTCACCGAGCATGAAACAAACCAGGAAACACAAAATCACTCAAAGCTTTGTTAACTTACTGAGAGCTTATTGACTTGTTTTATAGTGTTACTGTTAGCTTGGATTACAGCGCCCACTCACTGTGGCACTCCTTCAATAGGTTTAAAATAGGTATTCCTGTCCAGAAGTGCATTGATTTTTCACCGACATCATGTACTGAGTTGGAGCACTGTGTAAAGTCTCCTCTACCACATCACAAAAAGTCTCAGTGGGGTTAAGGTCTGATGTCTCATGCTGCCTGAAACCAATCAATCACTATTTGAGCCCCATGAATCCTGACATCATGCCTGTGTTATCATGCATTGATACAAAAAGAGAGAAGAAACGAGAAGCTGCATCAGTTAGGGTTAAAAAAAACTGTTGCAGCTGAAACACGTGAATCACTGCAGTAGTTGTCACATTTTCGGTCTCACCTATTTTTAATCATTTCTTTCAAGGTGGCGAGTTTTTCTTTGGACGACTGTACTCAGTGTGGTTCCGTGTTGAGTGCAGCTGCAGTATGTATTCTTAACCAGCAGAGGGCAGTACAGCTCAGTCATGTGTTGCAGTTGGAAGGCTGTGAACTTTACAGGAGTGACTGTGGATGTTGATGCTCAGTCCACTGCATCTAAGCCTTATTAAATGATTGTGTGATATAACTGACTCAAATGTCCACTTTAAGTTTTTGATGAGGGTTATCTAAATCAGTCTTTAAACTTAAGCGTGTCAACTCTTTTTATTAACCAGGTAGCCAGTGATGCTATTATTTTTTTCATTTTCTTGATTATCTTATTCAGCTTTTTTGATTTCTACTAATTTCTTGATAATTTTTTTCATAATATTGAAAATCCTGTCCATTTTGTTTACTATTTTGGTAATTTTGTTGATTGTTTTGGTTTTGTTTTGTTCATACACATAATTATTTTGTGAATTTTTTTGCTCATATAGTTAATTATATTGTTGATTTTGTTGACTACTATGTTACATTTTCTGTTCACGTTTATTATGTTGTTCAATTTGTTAAGTATATTGCTCATTGTTATTTTGTTGATCATTTTCATATTGCTGATTATCTTGCTAATTTTAATTTATCTTCATTTCTACACATCATGCTGTCTTTTACATTTAAAGAGCAAAGGACATAAGACTGTGATGATGTGGATTCATTTTCAGTAAAAATGGAGAAAGTCTTTTGAAATTGGACCCACAACTGAAAGGTTTTTACGCCAGCTACACATTCATAAAGTTGAATCTCGCCATTCTCAAAGTGAAGGGCCTACTTAACATGATTTAAATATTCACAAAGGGTCTAAGGATAAATCCATCATAACATAGTTGGAAGAAGAATGAAAATCTGGACTTCAGCACTTCTTAAAAGATGTAGTAATGAAAATGAACTGAAGGAGTGGAATGCATTATCCAGTGTTATAAAGGCGGCATTTCAATAACAACAGGAGACATAATGAGTGGCTACCTCCGCTGTCCGGGGAGCTGAGGACATTGAGAGCGAACAGCATGGCGTTGGAGAAGGTCGTCGCCTCCTCTTTACTGGCGAAGTTCAGGCCGTAGACCTGACGAGCATCGCGCCACTGATGGAAGGTGGGAGTGGCCTGGTTGTACTTCAGTCCCTTCACTATAGAGTAGTTAATCACCACCTGGGAAAGACGGAGGCGCACAGTGAATTCAAATGTCATACGGTTTGAGGTGTCTCTGCCTCAAGAGGGGATTTTTCATCATTTAAATTTTGCCTTATCATCAGTATTGTCATGTTTTTTGAACTATAAGCAATATGGTCTGTACACCCTGTTGTTTTTCTACCACTGTCTGTGTGATGACAAAGAGCAGCTGGTATCTGAAGTTATAAAGAAGTAAAGAAAGAGTTGGACACTAGTTAATGTTATTCCGCTAGCTAACAGTAGCTAATAGCTAACAGTAGATAACAGTAGCTAGTAGCTCACATTGGTTTTTATTGTATTTGCCCAAGTAGAATCTTTGTGTCTTTATTTTATAAACACATTTTTACTAAAACTTTGACAGCGCAAAAATAGCAATTACTTCCCCATTTACTGCAAATCAACAACAAAATTCCACAATTTCCCAACAACCTACCGGTAACCCCCTCCTCCCTCCTCCCACACATACACTCTTTGCAGACCTTCATTATCACAAACAAACAAACCAGTTAAACAGTACCAAATAGAACAATACAAAGGAAACAAACAAATTAGAAACATCAAGAAAAAATAAAATAATAGGTAAATAAATGAGTAATGAAGTTAGTTTAATATCATTAATATTAATCTGCCACTGCAGTCGTCGCCGCGACAGGATGATGAAAAGCCCAAGTAGAATATATCAAGCTAAATTAACACAGAGGGGAATGAAATAATTGCCCACTGGTTTTCGTAGCTCCCTTTAACAGGAGCAGAACTGGGGGGAATGGAGCAAGTGGATCCGGTGGGTGGACCAGTAAACGAGATGTTCGGGATATTAAGGTGCAAGTTCACTAGAGGATAATTTATCGAAGCAGTTAAGTACTGGCTTCCAATGTGAGTAACATTTATTGGTAAAGCCTCTAAGAGTAAATTAATTTTTTTTTTAACTTCAAAAGGAAAAGAAGATCTTGTAGCCAGGCTTTGATGTGGAGATTTCCATACAAACAGGATCTTCCTCTGGGCTGATTATCAGGGAGGAGAAGGAGGATCTCCATGTCTTTATAAGATCACTGAGATACAATCTTTCTTTTATGTCTAAACTTCAGTTTTCAGCCTTTCTCCATGTTACCAACACAGAAGAAGACAAAAGTGCCTAAATAAATATAATAAACCTATTTGGGTCCGCACAAACAGAAACCTCTGAACAGGAAACAATGTCGTAAACAGCGCATTAAAAGTGTTTTATAAACTTTAAAAAAAGATCAACAGATAATATCGGTGAGAGTTAAGTTGGACTCTACACGCCCAAAAAAATCCAGTGTTATGCTATATTGTGGTTTTATGGTATCTACTGAAGCTAAAACTAATAACTACTAAATAATAGCGACTAATTAATAAAAGTACCATCTTTTGAGGTAGACTGTGATGGCGCTGAGGTGAAACAAATGATGAAGCCTCTTGCTCAGACATGCCTCGAAGTGTCTGTGCTCTTAATTATGTGGAAATATGGGACTCTGGATCAAATATACAGGGAGTTATATAAAGTTAACCTCCTATACAGTATTCACAGAGGTGGAAATAAACTGTAGAGCAAGGGTAGTTGATGAATAATTTAAGGAGGTCCGGATAGAGAAAATTTCGCAACATCATCATGTTTGAGTTGCATCATAATGTAGTTATACATAATTAATTTTTAGATTTTATACATAAAAATTAATCAATTAAAAATTAATAATTTTTTAGATTATATATATATATATGTATACATACATATATATATATATAGATATATAAAAAATCTAAAATCTCAGTCCTCATGCATGAACCCGACCAAGTCACACTCACGAAGGAGAAGAGTACTGACCAATCAGAG
>JAQQAE010023362.1:0-10054 GCA_029823295.1 Pseudamia nigra
AGGAGACTTTGTGAAGTCATACAGTATGAAGCCAAAGATGAGAGGAGGTGAAGACAGGCAGGCTGAAGGGAAGGTGGTGTTGCCTTCTAATAGGAATGACTGCGACATTCAGCTGATGAATCTACTGTATGATGCTGACATACTGTGATCTGTATAATCGGTGTGAAAGTCATGGAAAGACTTATGAGACTTCAAGTGATGAACCTGCAGCAGCATTTGAGCCAGTGGTCGATGCGGGATGCAGAGGAGGACAGAGACATGCTGTGATGAACCACTTCTGCAAATTGTTACAAATGTTTGTAATACCTTCCCATGGCTATTATATCTATTGTGATAATAAAGGTTTGTACATTTTGCAGATCTGTCTCCACTTGTTTATACATTTTATATGTAAAGGTTCCAATATTAAGTGACAAATAAAATGATAGATTTAATTTTTAATTATTAAAAAATACTCTAGCAGTTTGACACATTAGCTTTAGAGCAATCCATTCGACAGAATTATGAGGCATAATGAGAGTTGTGGCCGAACACATTGAATCCCACTAAACACTAACCTGTTATTATGAAATACAGAATGTATAGATACATTGGACTACAGGGAGTACTATCATTTGTACTGACATATACAAGAGTAGTGTTTTTGTCACGACTTCAGCTGGAAAAGAAAATAACTTATTTTAGGTAATTTTAGTTATTTATGATCCGACGTAAAAAACCTATGCCAGATCAAACATGCGAATCAGTGGTATTTCGCTGTGGCGACTCCTGAGGGGAGCAGCCGAAAGGAGAAGAAGATTGAACTGAAACGTTATAGATAGCTGTTTGCTTTGTAAGGTCTAATCTTCTCCCATAAGTGTATTTCAGACAGAATAAAAAAGCATGACAATCACATAACAGTGCAATTCTTTATTTGTGAGCAGTTAATAATAGACTTTACAGTGTGCAAAGGTGAAAAACAAAACTATATACATTGACGTTCAGTTCATTACAGGCACGAATTCCTGGGACGCTGGGGAGCTGGAGAACACACACACACACACAGAACTTTAACACACACAGCACAAACCTGCAACACGTAACAAAGTTTTTACTAGTACTAACACTGTCTTGTTCGTCAGATGTTGTTGACATGCTGACTTTACTTGTTGTTTTCAGTAGGTATACTTGTTAGACACTGAGCACAAAATACAAGCAGAGCACAGAGTTAGCATTAGAGGCTAAACTAACTAACCTAGTCCATTGTCTGCAAACACAAGACAACCGTGTAACTTTAAAAATATTACTGTTTGTTCATAGTGAGTTTATCACTGTCAGGATAAGTAATGTTAAAGATGCTTTAGTGTTAAGTCAAAAACACTCACCTCCTCTATCAGGTTCTTCGTAGGTTTCCATTAGATTGAACCACTTCTAATAGTGTGCGGCTCCATCCAGCTCCCTCTGAATTCTGTCTCAGCCACCAGACACACAAACTGGACCTTGGATTCGATTCTGGTTTGCTGCTGGAAGAAAATGCTCAATCCTGCTCTGCTCACGTGAGCCACCTGGTAGTTGCTGCTGCACTGCAGCTACTGCTGGAAAACCAGTCCCTCTCCCTCCACCACCACCCCCCATTTAAAATGCTGAGGCATTATTGCCGTGGCAGTATGGCCAAATGAAACCCGCTACATCTGTATATGTACACGTACAGTGGTACCCCTGCTAACGAATTTAATCTGCTCCAGTGTCACATTCATTGGGCAAATCATTCATTAGCCGGAGTGAGTTTTTCCATAGGAATACGTGTAAAAGCAATTAATCTGTTCTGGACCCATGAAAACTCCCATATAAAGTATGTATTACACACCCACATGTGCACATTTATTGATTTATAAAGACACTTACCAGAGGAGGATGAGACGGAGACAGCCATTTTTCATAGGTCCCATGATGAAAAACACAAAATGAAGCAGTATTATAGGTGAAAAAAGTTAAAAATTAGGTGAAAAATCCATAACCTGAATTATGAAATTCATAAACTGAAATTTTATGGGTTACAAAATCCATAACCCAAAACCTTTTCGTTAGCTGGGACACAATTTTGGCCGAAAATATTTTCGTTACCCGAATTTTTCGTTGGTGGAAGCGTTCGTTACCCGGGGCACCACTATATTAGAAAATCTGGAGTGGCCCCAAACTTTTAACTGGCAGTGTATGTCTGTGCAGTATATACTGAAGTGTCAATTGAGGGCGTCTGTATGTGTATAACCAAAATGACAAATGTTAAGATATGGGACCTTTGAACCACAATATACCAAGGTAGGAGGATGCTAAACAGAGGTGTGACGGTAATCAAGACTGGAGACAAAAAAAAAAAAATCTTGTGGAGTCTTGCAAAAGAAAAAGTTATTGAATGTTCTGACTATATTGCTTTGCCCTACCGACTTGTGATAGTTTAAGCAAGTTCTTTATATTAACGCTTGCTGAATTCACATTTAACTCTCACTAGAAATCTGGCGAAAATTTCTGCACACTACATTTGGATGCCATTGCTTAGACTAGCAACAAGTTGTACATTTTTAAATATTACTGTTGTTGAGTCTTAAAATGTACGTTTCAATTTTTTTTTTAAGTTGAAACTGTTTAAGCTTCAAATCTGTGTATCCAGCTAGTGCCTACATGAACATTTGCTCAGATGTTTTCAAAGATATATGGCCAGTTTGCTTCACCAGCTCTTCTGTTTATTTTTATTTATTGAATCTTGGTCTCAACATGAGAAAACAGTCACTGTTTATTTTTCACACCAAGAAGAATCTTATCTCAATTTTTTTAATGTATCTTAAATGATGTGCAGGGAGACAGTATGCCTCCTTCACACATGCCTGCTGCGTTGATTTCACTTCTATAATGAAGCTGCAGATTTGCTGCTTCTTTGAATGTGGAAAATAAGACAGTGCTCTAGTGCTTTTTTTTTTAACATATATTTTTTAAGGCTGGCGTGCATTGTGTGATTTTGACCTGATTTGCAGCCACTTGCATCCCCAGCATTCCCATGTCATTTGGGCCAGACATTGTGCTTCACACCACCCGAACAGTCATAGCCTCAAATCATGCATATTTTATTTTTCATCTGATCACCATGCGTTTTCTCTGCTTTTCTCCTCACTGCACTTGTGCAACAACGGCACAGCAGCAGGAAACAGCAAGCGAAGTCAAGAAGAAAGCAACAAGCATCACAGAAATATCATACCGGAGACAACAAGTTAGATTTGGCTATAGTTTAACATTCCCATGCAGACAAGCAGGCATAGGCATATAAATGTAATAATATTCAAGTCCCATGTCTGTGTGGCTGCCTGGTTGTAACACAGAGAGGGCAGCTGTGCTGAGTGTCACTTCAAAGAGATGAGAGAAAAGAACCAGGAAAATAAGAAAGTGGAACCCACAGAGGTGGAAAAAGTACAGTATTTCTGCCAAGTTTTGATTGAAAAAGAAGGCTGGGACATCAGAATGCGCAGTGTATGCTGGATTTGCAGGCAAGGCATCTGCAGCTGAAACAGTTGCACAGTGTACTGTACCTTCATGTTCATGTTTCTGAATTCGCTCAATGTATGGAAGCCCTTAGTTGATCTCTACTGATCACGATAGTCCCACACCCAGCCTCTGACAGAAGCAGTAGTTTGTTGAAGTGTGTAGAGTATTGGCACTGCTCAGGGCCCAGTGTTCTTGGCTGGATGCTGATTCTTTGGCTGTTGAAACATAAAGCGCGGGTTTAAAATTAAGCACTGGTTCCAAAGTGATCCTGGAACTGTCTGCGGAAAATGGGTGATAGAAGCCAGGTATAGAACAGTAATTTTGTGGCTCATCAGGATTTGTTGTGGTATGCCTGATACACCTCTATGACCTGTTGAAATCTATATACTGTATTATAAGACGGGATGATAATAGCAATGATTTAAAGTTGAGATCAGTAATTAAAAAAATGTGACTTTTGTGCCGACTCTCGTTGTGAGCAATCACCCTCTGTGCTAAGATTCAAACTGTTGGCACTTACACTTCCAGTGTAGGAAAGTAATGCCTCCATTTCTAAGTTATGTTTATCATCATTTTGAACCAAATGATTTCTCATTCTTAGCTTCAGTTAGGGCACCACTAGCAGTGACCCACAGGCCACCTTATCCCATAACATCATTGCCAGTGGTTCATTTTGTCTTCCCTTCTCCAGTTGGAGCTGGATGTTGGACCTTGGTGAGGCCCCAGTGCTGGTATTAATTTCTTGGGCCTGTTGGCGTACGTCCCCTGGCAACCCAGCGCCAGTTCTAGTTCCAGCCCCAGTCTCAGTCTCAGCCCCAGCTCTGATTCCATCTCCATGTAGGAGGGTTACTGGAAAGCTGGCCAGTGGGATCTGGCTCTCATAATCATTTCAAGCAAGACCTGCCAGCATCTGTAGCAAAGCTTGTAGGAGATGGGCTATTAGTATTCAGAGAGGATAGACGTGAAGAAAAAAGCATCTATAAAAAAAAGAACAGCCTAACCCTGAATCATACATCATCCTCAGAAAACTGAAAAAAAATTAATCTTTTTGTGGTCCGTTTTTCTACAGTATTGCTTTATAGCTTAATACCGATATGGCACATGGGTTTGTGGAATTTCAGGGTAGTTTCCAAGAGTTTCAGCAATTTTATATTTGTAAAGGGCTGCTCCCAATTGCAAACAGAAGGAATATCTGAATAATGAAGTGGAACATTTTAGGTCTTGTGCTGCAGATAAGCTCAGAAATGTTTTTTTTTTTTTGTGACCTTCTTTGCAAAGTGGTACACATAAAAACAGTTCCAGGTACAGTAAATCAAAACATGCATTCAGCCTTCAGATGTTGAAATAAAATGTACTTACTACAGCTACTTTGGATTATATTACTATAAGTCGCAGACACATAGATTATGTGTTGAGGCTTACTTTTTTTGCAAATGGACCAACTAAGAAAAAAAAAAACAATTTCAGTGTGGTCAGCAGCTTTCAGTTTTCCATGTTTCACTTAAGTAGATATTTTTATAGCAGTTGCATATATTCCAATCAATAAATCAGTGTCCAGCTGCTGATAAAAAGCCTGACGCAGATTTTGTGTTCTGTGTCTAAAACTGAAGCCGTGGTTTTACACGTTCATGACATGAATGTACGAAAGGAGGCTGTCAAAAATTCCCACAGGATCTCATTTAACCAGTCTCGGGATTCCAGTAGCTTCATGGGATGTCGCACAGTTTCAAAGGCTATTAGTGAATGTTTAATGTCGAGTCAACATGGGAGAATAATATACTGTACCTCTCCTTTCTTTATGAGACTAACATGCAGAATGATTAAACCTCTTCTCCAAGCATCATAATAACAAGGGATATTTGAACTGGAAAAACGTTTATCAAGCAAACATTTCATGGGTGACTGGTTTGCACTGTTTTCCCAGCTGATTTTCACTGTTTTTTCTCCTCCCCTGTAAACCCTTACAACTATGTTATCTGGAGGAGCAGGGAGTAAATACAGGCTGCAAAAATGTGGGCAATAATTGAGAATAACCATAATAGGAGCCAGTCTCATTAGAGCTCCTGTCATTGTAATTATTAAAATTATGTGCAGAAGTGTAACAAAAAAGAATAATTTTGTCAATTCTTTAGATGCAATAACAACAGTAGGATCTAGGGCATTGCAATTGAAATATCAGCCTAAGCAATTCTGAAATCACAAAAGGCTCAAAGTTAATAGTCAGTAATGGTTACATTTTTTGTTTTTTATGCTAGTTTGCATTTTTTTATGTCTTTTTCATCAAATCATACAGCCTTAACTGGATCTGCACTTGAATTTATTGCAGCCAGCGTAACATCCAACATGATTCCAGAAACTCCAATCCAATCACAAAACATAATAAGAACAACACTATGGTAAGGTGAAAAAGTTTTTCACCCTTTTCTGATTCTTTGTTCTTCTATATTTGTCACATTTAAATGTTTCAGATCATCAAACTCATTTTATCAGACAAAAATAACTCAGGCAAACACAAAAAGCAATATTCAAACCTACCTGGAAAGATGTGAATGAAGCATTTGCCACCAAACCTAATAACTAGCTGTGTTACCTTTGCTGGCAACAACTGCTATTTACTGTAGTTTGTGATAACTGGCAATGAGTCTTTCACGTCATTGTCAAGGTATTTTGGTTCACTCCTCTTAATAGAATTGTCTTAATTCAGCCATGTTGAAGTTTTAGAACACAAACAGCCTGGTGAAGGTCACGCTTCAGCATGTCAATCGAGTTTAAATCTGGAGTTTCACGAGTCCAGTCCAAAACCTTCATCTTTTTTCAGAGGAAAGCTTGCTGGTATGTTTCAGATGATTGTCCTGCTGCATAAGTAAAGTATGCTTGAGCTTGTGGTCATGAACTGATGGCCAGACATTTTCCTTCAGATTTCATTGGTAGAGAGCAGAATTAATGGTTCAGTCAATTATGGCAAGTCGTCCAGGTTTTGAAGCAGCAAAGCAGCCCCAGACCATTACACGACATTACATTTCTTTTCCATTACACAATTGTAGCACTACTCACCTCTGCTCTACTTGACTACTGGACTTGGTTGTTTTCCATAACAATTGAGCATCACTTAATGTGGGCGGAGTCCTCAGAAGCCTGGAATACACTGTGGGATTTCAGGAATGTGAAAACATGAAGGTACAGTATACTCTGTGACTGTTTCAGATGCAATGCGAGCAAATTCAGCACACACTTCATTCTGACGTCTGTAATCAACTGTGCTATAGCTCAATATTGGGCCAAAATACTGTGTTTTTTCCACCTGTGTGGGTTTCACATCTTGTTTCTCTCTTCCCTTCAAAGTGGCATCCAGCGCATCTGCTTTCTCTCTCTCTCTCTCTCTCTCTCTCTCTCTCGCTCTCTCTCCTTCGCACACAGAAATAGGGCTCTACATTAATATGCCTATGCCTGGCTGTTTGTGTGGAAATGTTTAAACTTTTAGCCAAATCTTTATTGTTGCTTTCTTCTTTACTCCACTCACTATTTCCTGCTACTGCCCGTTCTCAAGATGCTTCCAGTGAGGTCCCTCCCTGGCCAATCAGTGGCCTGCAGTCTGGTAACGTCACATTTTCTACTCGACTCAGCTCACTTGGAACCCCAACCAAGTAGGTACTAAAAAGTACCTGGTATCAGGTATTATCACCTAATAGAAAACCCCCAAAACTGAGCAGATTTGAGCCAAGTAGAGCTTAGTAGCTCCATACCACCACCATGTTTGACGGCTGGTGTGACTGGAATTTATATTGCAGCGTGATGTGTTGCTATTTGAGATCTTATAACCTTTGTCAGACAGGTACTATTTATGTAATTTCTTGATTCAGCAGGTCTCGCACTAATCCAGCCTGGGTGTGGCTAGTGAAACTGAACTCAGCTTTCTAAAAAAAATCTGCCAGGTAGGTTTTGGGAGCTTTGTTCCCTAAATAAATGAAATCATGATTTTAAAACTTTATTTTGCATGAAATCTATTTATTTTTGTCTAATATTAAAATTTCTTTGATGATCTGAATCATTAAAGTGTCAATTATACACAAAAACAGGAAATCAGGAAGGGCACAAATACTTTTCCAGAGAACTGTATATTCTTTCAGCCCTTGTCATGACATTAGACTGTAAACAAATGGTCTGGTTGTTTATTGATATGACATACCCACATAGATACCTCCAAGCAGATAGTAAGGCACATCCTTGCAGGCATGTGGAACTGAATTCATTTTTGCAGGTGCTGAGTTTGAGTTTGTAACCATAAACCATTCATCATGTTAACTCTGTTTTTATTGAGGCGATCTGCATTACACCACTCTGCATGACTTGCTGCCCTTCAGCATGGTGCCTATGAATCTTCTGAACTCCTGGGAGGCTTCTCCAACAAGCTCTTGTCCCTTCAGTAAACACAAGTCAAACACTGTGTGTATGCGTGTCCATGTAGCTGTGGACGGAGGTTATTCAAAAGCTGTTCCACTTGCCTGGCAACGCCTCATTACCCATATCGCCTCCTTCTTTGCCCTGAAGTGGGGTGTGGTTCCCCTCGCTGGGCTCAGTCGTCAAGGTGACCCAACATGCCCCAGGATGGCAGGCGGACAGGCTGGGAGAATAGAGGGGGCTGTTCGCTCAGTCTTTATTGTACTGGGGCCACCGTATGCTACAGTAGCTGGTACACTGGGCCCTAGGTACTTCCAGACTGCTGCATGTATCCCGGTGAGCAAGCAGCTGATCTCATTTTTCAACACACAGCTGCCCCAACATCAGGCCTAGGTGAAGGTGACCTCCCTTGCCTGTAGGAGTGCCTCTTAAAATGTTGAGGTGCTGCGCCAAATCCAAAATACCTCAGCTTCTGGTGATGTAATATCGTTTTGTCTCTTAAAATGGACTTCAGTTTTTGAGGCAGTTATTAAAGGACAGGTTCTGCTCTTTCATGTACAATATGAACAACTTTGTACAGACAAATGTGACAGTTATTGCTGTCTTATTGTGACAGGCTGGTTGTGTTTCTTTGCTCTGCAACAACAGACAAATCAGAAAACACAAACAGCTTGTAACTGTATATTGCAGTCATTTATCTCTGCACGCATCCATCTCTATCTCTTGTTTATCTCAGTCTATCCATCTATCTGTTCTAGTCCTCTCATTTATGTCTCTCCCTCCCCTCCTCTCTCTTCCTGTCACCCCCTCCTCCCTCCCTCTCCCCTCTCTAACACAGGACAGATTGGGAAGCCGTGGTGGCGGCACAGAAGTTGAGGGAGAAGCTATTTATCCCAGACGGATCAGGAGGTGTGTGACGGAGGTGTGGACGGTTGCTGCAGGTCAGTGACGTTGGCAGGCGCCAGGCAGGCCGGCCCACATGGCTCGGGGACTGTGGGACTACAGACAGATGGCACCTGGTGGGTGACAAACAATTAACAAACCAACAAGAATAGCTGGATCGGCAGTATACCCACAAGCACAGGAGATAGCAAGAGAGCGGGTGCATCTGTGCTCTGAACACTTTCACTCTTTACTTTTCCTCTTCCCGAGTCTTGTTTTGTATAACAGTTGCAATTTACCCATGTGTCTCTTTCACAAAAACACTCTTGTTGTCGTGCCGCTATAGAACAGGCTAAATAAAGTGGTGTTGAGCATATGCAGCCAGCATATGTTTCTGTTTATTTCAGTGCAGTTTTGAGATAAGCAGTGGGTAATTTAAATGTATAATACAATGAAATATCACATTAATATCCACAAAAATCTTGAGCAACTTAGAAGCAGTTGCATAAAGTTTCTAACAGCAATATAATCACGTGCCAACCATTTGTTATGTGCTTGTCTTTTTAGGCCCTCTTGTACCTATAGGATTACCAGTTCTTTTTTCCCTGTTTCCAGAAGAATAGCATGCTTGAATGGCATGACATACCTGAACAAGTGCATGTGTGCCAAAAGCTGTTTAAACTTTTTCTGTCATGGCTTATGGGATGGGTGAAGCAAAATGGCTTGTCAGCATTCCCTACAAAACTTCAACAGATGAGCCCTTGAGTTATGTATCTCCTTGACATACGAAATTAAATGGCACATCTCATGCCTAAATACATGGAAAATTCCTTGGAGCCATGCACTAACACCAATACGAAGTCTGCTGTTTTTTAATTTACTGTATAGTTGTTGCAGTATTTTCCATTTCCAGCCATTGTACACTAAACGTTCATGCTGTGAGGTTTAGGTTAATCAGATACTTATTGCAATATCCACATCTTGTTTTCATTAAAGGTCTAGTTGACAATGTTGGGAAACTAGCTATCAACGTTTTGTTTGTAGCTGATATACAGTAAATGATTAAACAGGCAACCTGTGGTTAGATAAGCTACAGTTGCTAACTACCACTATGACTGTTTTCAACTTCGTGCATCAGTCTATGAGCTTGTGCACCTACAGTATGAGTGTGTGGAAATTTCCTGTTTTACTCCTATTTATCTTATGTCAGTTATTCTGTTTCATATGTTATTACCAGCTAAGCTACTTTGCTTTTAGATTA
>JAQQAE010023363.1:0-10054 GCA_029823295.1 Pseudamia nigra
CCGCATCACTGTATAAGCCGCAGGGTCGGCAATGTGTGAAAAAAGCCGCGGCCTATAGTGTGAATTTTACGGTAAGTTTGATGAAAATTATCAAAATAACAAAAATCAACAAACGCTTTGGATGGTAGACTCCTTTTATTCTTACTCAAGTACGTACGTTTATGAGTATTTCTACTTGAGTCACTGGAATTATAACGTAGCAGTACTTTTACTCGAGTACAGGTTCTGTTTACACCTCTGATACGACCAACTCCTCATGCTATTTGACTCTTTTTACAAGTTTAACTTATTTGGAGGCAGTCTGAGTGTGTGTTATAGAAACATGCAGCGATAGGCCTCGGGCTGCAGATGAGCTGCTGCTGCGCGCCCGGTAAGCCACCGGGGTGCCCTTTAAATAGACTTTTATATAGTGCTCTTCCACCGTGCTTGTGCACAACGTACTTTACAATATGCCTTATATTCACTTAGTCACACAACTATATGCATATTTAGGTAACTTGGGGTTCAGGGTCTTGCCCGATGACATGACATGCAGTGGGATCAAATCAGCAAATGTAAAGTTTGTAGAAGACCTGCTGTACCTCTTGGCTCACAGCATTTATTATTTTTCAATAGTCTGTGCTTTACAATATATTTCACATGCAGTGGAGCAGCCTGGGGTCAAATAATGCATCTCTGTGTAATACAACCACCACATTTGGAACATTAACTCTTCATGGGATACATAATAAGACTGGGGCCAAGAAAAAATCCAAGTGTTGGACATTTTTTAAGAAGATCATTATTTTTACCATTAAAATGACACATCTTGGGAACAATTTGACAAAATGTGATTTTGACTAATTTTACACATTCCGTTGGAAGCAAGGTTGAAGTTCAATAATGTTAGAGAACAAAATTCAAAGCGATGTAAGCTTTCGTTTGTCCAGTCCATGTGGGCAGTGCCCAGGGCTGTACACTGAGGCCGATGCAGAAGTAACTTAAAGTTCATTGTTTGGTTGGTTTTTTGAAATTGAACTTATTAAAATTTTATTACTGGACTTGTAAGATTAGCCTTATTTATAGATATGAGCCAGTGCTATCATGATGTTGACCTATGACCTGTGAAATCTAACCAGAGTCCAAGTGCACCATTCTGCCAAATTTGAAGATATTCCATGATGATGACAAATTTCAAATCAATGGAAGATGAGATGCCACAGTGACCTTAATCTTTGACTTCTGGCCACCTAAATGACCGTACTTCATCCTTTCCTCCAAATGGTTTGTGCACAATTTTGCAACCTTGTGTTAAACTACTCTGGATGTGGCATTTTAATGGGGAACATGATTGCAAGATTTACTACATATCCCCATGTGTCACAAAGATGCACAACATGATGAAAACGGTCTCCAACCTGCTCCACCAATGTATTTGCAGCTCATTTCAATCCAAAAATGGTACATAAGAGGGGTCTGTGATTGTGTTTGGATATCAGTTCAGTAATTCAGACGTCTCTGTGAGCATTTTCATGTGACTGCACCTTTAAACACCCTCCTCTGCTAGAAAAACATTGCCTTTAGTCACACTATGACCTCATTTATACAGCGCAAAAACAAGATGATTGATGCATCTGGTGAATCATATCTTCAAAGTGTTTTCGTAAGATCACTTCCATAAAGCGATGGCAGATATGCATATGAGATGCTACGTGTGCCCCCTCCACTGCCATTCCCACCCCTATGCATAATAAATACGTCGGCGTGTGTACATTAACTGAGCTGTGGAGGTGGCGAGCTGGAAATCAATGCAATCTGTCGCAGTTGTCACTGCAGAGCATCTTCTTCCTGCCTGACAGATGAGCAACGGTCTCTCCTGGTCTTTATGTCGCGCTGATTAGATCCACCAGCATTCCTGTGCCTGCATAGTGATGTGAGCCGGCCTCGAAACAAACCGCTGAAAAATGACTCCGTCCTGAGGAAAAAGTGACGATTGAGAAAGTTGACACAGTTCTCGCATTCGCATCGGCACGTCCAGCAGACACTGTGCAACATTAGTGTTCATCTCGAGTCCTGGTGGATCATTACCAGCCATGAAGAAAAAGCTGCCGTCGTAATCACCGTGTCCATCATTGTGTCTTTAACAGGACCGACACTCACTTTAACCGAATTAGTTGGGCCTGAGACATGGATAGAAGGATGTTTCAGAGCCAAGTCCTTGTGTCAGATAACTCAAATATGCCTCAAAATGTCAACACCAAAATTTGCAGATGTGTTCTTAGGGTCAAAAGCAATTTCAAGTTTGAAGATGGGTGAAATTGGACCAAATCCAAGATGGCTGCCATAGTTTTTTTTCCCTGAAATATGCAAAATCTCATAGGTAGAGCATATATACCTTTTAGATTCAAGCAGATTAGATTAGATTAATTCCTTGACCCCAAAAACCTGAAAGAAATCAGACAGAAGCCCAGGTCTTCACTCGAAGTAGGTCAAAATGGAGCCAAACTGGTTTGTTCAAGTAATAACTCTTGAATGGAAACGCCAAGAGGATAGAGAAGGGGGCCTGTGACCGGAGGGTCGCAGGCTCAAATCCCCAGACCAGCAGGAGATCTGGGTAGGAAGGTGAAGGCCACCATCTGTCTCCACCCTCATCATCATCACCACTGTGGGCACTTGATCAAGGCCCTTCACCCCCAGATGTTCCCTCAGGGCTGCACAGCGGCTGCCCACCACTCCCCAAAGGAGTGAGTCAAATGCGGAGGAAAAATTTAATGTATATTTTATATATACATATGTGACAATAAAGATAACTTTACTTAAGGGGTCACAAAACATGGACCAAATGTGTATGAGCAAAGTTTATCAAAAATGATCAAGCAAGGGAACAAAAGTCAACCAAATAAGCAAAAATGAAGAAAATGATCAAACAAAATTACAAAAACAACCAGTATCATCGACAAGTCGAGCAAAAACAAAACAAAATGAGCAAAGATAATCAAAATAGTCAAGAAAGTCAACAAATAAGCAACCAAAATGGCACAGAGAACAAGATAAGAATCAAAATGAGGAAAGATGAACATGTTAATCAAAAGGGATCAAAAAAAAAAGAAAAGTTTATGAAATGACAAAGCAGCCAAAACAAATTGACAAAAATTGTCTAACTGAATCCCTCTGGGCCAAGAATAATAATCAAGAATACTGTATGTTAGGGTTTTTTTTTTGTCAAAATGCAGTATTTTTATTCTGTGGTCCACATAAGATATAATGGCTTATGGGACTTTAAAGGCTTGCTGTGATTTAAATGTCAAGTGTCACTCACTAAAAGTATGACCACAAATAAAAACATTAATGTAGGAAGGGTTACGGTTATTCATTGTTCATTAAATATGCAAGTAACTTCCAGAAAACACAGGAAGGGATTTGGAGATTCTGTATAAAACTGAGACATGACAAGGAGAACAGGTGACGAAACCAGATTCTTTTGTAGCTCGAAGGACAATAAACTCGAACGCAGTGACGAACCTGAAACAACGAGGTTTAACGCTCGTGTGACGTCTCCATTTCTAGATGAAAAACATCTGAGCTGATCACAGGTGTTAAATGTGAGTGAAGACCTCCGCTGTGTCAGTGCTCACACATTTCTATCTATATCTACGTTTCTGTGAAAGTACCTGTAAATACAAACCAGCTGATCATGTGAATGTGGCCTGGATTTTTTCATCGAACAATTAACAGATTTGTGTGTCTGCATCTGAGCATATAAAAACAAGACAAGACACGATGTGGATATGCATGATGTAAATTAGACTTCAAATAATGCATACACTACCGGTCAAAAGTTTTAGAACACCCCAACTTTTCCAATTTTTTGTTGAAATTTAAGCAATTCAAATTCAATGAATAGCCTGAAATGGTACAAAGTTCTGTACTGCCAGACGTTAACCAAAACTGAAAAACAACATTCACAATTATCCAAAAAAGGCCTGTTCAGGGAACTAGACATGGGTTAAAACTTAAAGCTGTTCTGAATCATTAAAGGTTGAGCAAGACTTGAAAGTTGGTGCAACTAATTCCTAGAGGTGTCCCAAGTTTGCTTGATTAATTACAACCCCCTCTGCATAAAATTCTGCATTGGAACACACTGTGGTACCATACCCTCGTGAGCATTATTTGAACAGTATTGCACTGCAGAAAGAATTGTGTTGCTATGAAAATGGTGAGGAAAAGGAACAAAAACAATGGAAGAGATACAGACCATCATAACACTTAAACACGGATGGCTTCTCTATAGAATTTGTGAAGAAAGTCAAGGGGTCAGTGACAACAGTTTTCTTAAAGTTAAGGTTCCGAATACCCCTACAAATCGCTGTGAGGGCCCTACAAACAATACTTGGACCATTTCATACAACCTTCTTAAGGCATCTGTAGGAGAATCCAGTGTTCGCAGACCATTCGTAAGTCTGTAGCCAGGTCGATGGTCTTGTCCAAGATTTCATTCCAACTCCCTATGAAACTCCTCAGTGTAGGGTGGATGTACAACAACACGAGAACTGCATGCTTGTATAAGTACATAAAAATAGACCACAAAGACATATTGATGCATCTGGCTATTTACACTTCTCACTTTTTGTTATGCATGGGGCAACACATCAGCAAAGGTGTCATGGTCCATCCGGAGGTACAGCATGAAGTCACCTTCCGACTTGTGGTCCAGCTCAGCGAACAGAATCTCGTACTCCCCGTATGAGACTCTGCCTCTGTATCCAAGTTCTCACCCACCAGCGTTGCCACCTTCTCTCCAGCTCCTCCCGCTGCTGCCAAACCAAAGCGGCAGCTACAACCACCTGATATTCTTTGTCCTGTAGAAGTCTTCTCAGAATTATTGCCACCTTTAAAATGTTCTAGCAGATGTGATGATCACTCGGACACAGATTTTAGGAGTGGAGGGCCACCACAATACCCTGACAAAATCGGCCATAACGTCTTCCTACCAATGACTTGAGAGTGCCGTGAGTTGCACATAGGGCAGCTGTATGGCCATCTTAAGACTACAAATTTTCATTAGATGGCTGTAAGTATGCTGTAGGAAGATCCCAAAACACTCGTATGAAAAACGTAAAAACTCTAGGGCCAACGTACGACAAAGAAGCACCTCAGTTTCTCAAAAATGCCTCTAGTTGCTCTTCTGAATTGAACGGCAGCTGCGACAACTCCCTAAGAAGGCCGAAAGTAATCCCCCCCCCCAATGAATGTCTGTGAACTCCAGAATTCGGAGGAAGTGGGAAGTTTGTACGAATTTTTGAGACCGTAGCTTCACCACCAAAAGGCACCCAGAGACACCACCAATGGTCGACTGAAGACTGTGATTAAGATTACAGTAAAGTTTCAAAACAATTTATCTTGGGCTTTTTCCTTTAGAGGTTGCCTCAGCCAATCGTCTGCTTCCATCTGACCCTGTGCTCTATATCGTCTTCATCCCTTTTTTTCCCATTTGCTCCCTTAGGAGCTTAGGTCTGGATACTGTGTTTTTTTACTCTACAAACCCACTGTTGCCCCCCGTCCCACTGTTAAAACAGGTGGTATGACCCGGTTGCTGCAGCCATTCGCCCTCTAGTGGGAGAATGAAATTTCATTTTTTTCTATACTGCTTGCGGTTGGAAACAAATGACAATAAAGGATACTTTGTACATGTTGTATCCATAAATCAGCTCTTTGGTCTTCTTCTGCCAGCTCCATCTTTACCATCCTTCTCCCAAAACATCCTCTGTTCCTTCCCTCAATTTGAGGCTGAAACACCACACTAGTCTTCAGTCCGCAGGTTTGTTGCTCAATCTCCTGAGGAAAAACAACAATCAGCACATTTTGCATTAATGTAAGGTTTGTCCGATCCAAACACAGAATCACAAATGCATGCAAACTTCTGATCCACCAACAAATAAGGCTTTTTCAAATATCACCGTTTGTTTCCCTGTCCTACTCCCGCTGGGACTATTCACTTAAAAATACCAGGTACTGATGGTGGTGAGAAAAACACAAGACATGCACCTGCACAAAAATATGGGTCATAATAAAAGAGTCTGCACAAAACAACTACATAGTCAACAACAGATTGCATCCAAAACTAATAGAAATGCACTAAGTATCAACAAAATGATCAAGAAAATAAAGAAAAATAAACCAAAACGAGGCACAGAAATGACGAAAACTAAATAAAAAGGAGCAAAATAATCAAGAAAGTAAATATTAAAAAAATATCCAAATCTGCCTGGGTCTGTGTGAATATTTGCCTCTGCTTGTGAAATGATGAAGTAACTGATTGACCAGCCAACCTCATCCAGGGGGTCCCAAAAGACCAAAAGAACTAGAACAACATGTAAAGAAGTGCAGACCTCGGGGGTTCTTCAAATGTTAAAAAATTACATTTAAAATTCTTTAACATCCCCCAACCCTTGCAAGGATTAAGGGGTAGAAAATGGATGTATTCTTTAACGTTTTCATAGGCTCCTATATTGTGTATGTCTGTGATTCTCTGTTCTCCTGATGTCCCTAAACGCCTCACATCTACACTATGCTTCTGTTGGAACAGGGGTGAAAGTACACTCAACTAAACCACACACACACACACACACACACACACACACACACACACACACACACACACACACACACACACACACACACACACACCCCCACACACACACTTCACTTTGATTCATTTCCTGCTGCTGATGGTGATTCGCAGTGAAAATAACCCCATCCCCCAGGGCAGAGGCACGAATTAAGCAAATATTAAAGTTCCCATGATGCTCCAGTGCAGCCTCAGCTAATATACATATGTTTTCCAGGGAATAATCACTGTTGACTGAGCTGAGCTGAGCCGAGCTGCCTCATGAACGGACACTAAAGAGTCTGCATCAGACTCCACTGAGCAAATACAGGACAAGGAGGAAAATCTTCTACTTCCACACTGAAATCTATAAAATCTAAATATAAAGGGGACAAGAGCTCAATGACATTTTTTCTGTTACATGCATCTTTTTTTACATTGGTGATAAAAATGTGGACTTCTACACCTCAGTAAGAGTCAATTCTACACTTATTTTGGTTTCACACAGACTTTTCCTTCCCATGGATGAGGAATAATGCTCATTCTATGTCCTGCTACTTTGTGAATCCAACACGGCTGAAAGAAACAAATAATGGAAAAAAAGAACAAAATAAGCAAAAATAAACAAGGAATGGAGAAAATTTGCAACAGAGTGAACATAATTCAGTAAACTAATCAAGCAATGCAACAAAGAAAATGAGCAGACAAAGCAACACGTTTGAACAACTTGGCCCCTGACAGTTAGTTAGTTTTGCATCAGTCACTTCAGTAATAATGTGCACTTTATATTGTTATTACCTGTAGGATTTATAACCTGTTCAAAAGGCAGTGAGTTGTGTTACAGTAAATTCCACATGAAGTTACTCACCACTTGATTTGATCTTTGAGGAAGTATGCAACTAGTCAAGAGTTTGGAAACACTTTCTCCTTCAGTGGTTTTGTCTTTACATTATACATTAATACTATGTAGCATCTGAAAGCTAAATGTGGCTACGCTGGGCCATCCATCCATGTATTCATCTGTCTGCCTATCATCTACAACCTCCCCATCCAGCCATCATCCATCCGATGTATCTTCCTTCTGTCCATTCATTCATCCATCATCCATCCATTCATCTACCATCCATCCGTCCATCTATTTAACCATCCATCCGCCCATCATCCATCCATTCATCCGCCCATCCGTCCATCCACCCATCCATTTAGCCATCCATCCGTCCATCCATCCAGTGTATCTTCCTTCTGTCCATCCATCCATCCATCCTCCATCCATTCATCTACCATCCATCCGTCCATCCATTTAACCATCCATCCGCCCATCATCCATCCATTCATCCGCCCATCCATTTAGCCATCCATCCGTCCATCCATTCATCCATTTAGCCATCCATCCATCTATCTATCCATCCATGCATCCAATGTATTTTCCCATCTGTCCATCCATCTGGGTCCATGTCTCCTGAATTGAATCTAAGCAGAGAAGTGCGGACTTCCCTCTCCCAAGCCACATCCTCTAACAACTCTGAGGAGACCCCCAGGTGTTCCCAGATTAGCCATCCCTCCCTCGTCCCTTGACTCTGCCCTGAGGCTATGTCCAACTAGCTCCTCTTGATGTGGAGGAGCAGCAGTTCTACTTTAAGCTCCTCATAGATGGCCAAGCTTCTCATCCTGTCTCAAAGGCTATGTTCAGATTTCAAGCCCAAGTGCCCAATTCGGGCATATTGCCCAGATGTAATATTTTGGTTGACAGTGGAGATTACTCTTACAAATGGGTTATATATCAGATTCGAGCATGAAGTGTTGACATTCCTGAACTGACCTGCATGTGCAACAGAACAGATTTGACATTCTGTGACCAATAGCTCATAAATTACAAGTCAAGAGATAAATCATACCTGTGTCTGATTGTAGTGAAGTAGACAACAAGATACAACTGGAGTTTCACTGAAATCAGCTGCTCTTCCAGTGGTATAGATTATATTAATGTGTATGTGATACCGATGGAAAGACAAATATGCCGCATATGGCAGTGGCCCAAATCGGACTCAGAATGATCACATTCCATGTGACTTGCGGCATTTATGTTGCAAAAAAATAAATAAATAAATAAAAGACCGACTTTGGCCACATGAGCAAAAAAAAAAAAAGTCATGTTCCACTTGCGAGAGCCCAGCCACCCTATCATAATTCTATTTGTTCTGTCAGTTTGGATGTCTTCAGTATTCATGTACAATGTTGAAAATAAGAAAACACTGAAGGGTAAATAGTGTCCAGACATTTGATGGGTAGTGTATCAACACCATTGCAGATATTCCACACTGATTAGCATTTACATGCATGTCAGACAGAAATGTCAAACTATTCTCAGCTCTAATGACGTCCCATTTATATTACACATGTATCCTCAGCTTTATGATCAAACCAGGCTAAAATCCGGCTGCACCCTGCCAGAGTGGTCCATGTTTGTACCGCTGCCGCTGCGACATGGCCGCATCTGCGTCTGCCGTAAAGAGGCAGTGAGAGACAAGAGACCTCTGTAATCCTGCGGTATTAAAACAACCTGCAGGGAAAGAAGGCCATGATTAAATTTGTTAGTCCGAGACAGGCCCTTTACATTTTGTGAGTAACCCAATTCTGGCTGTGTCTGCCGGGGCCGGTGGAAACACTGCTCCCTGCACTGCTGCCATCCAGCCAGCCAACATAAATCATCTGTTGTGTTTCATCTGGAGACGATGCGCTGCTCTGACCTCCACGTCCTACATGCTATGGCTCCCATCAGTCCCTGCAGACAGCAACGCTCTGCGCTACATACAGACCCAGAGCTGGAGCATCCATCCAGTCAGCAAACAGCAACGTGCAAACAATAGCCTGAAAACCAGGGATTTAGGTGCATTTAACTAAAAAAAATACGGAGAAAATAATCATGAAAATGCACAAAAATGACCAAAATCATCAAGGAAATGAAGCAAAATGAACCAAAAAATATAGAAAAACGAGAAGAAAAATATGAGTGAATATAAAAGGAATGAAATTAACAAAAATTAACAGAATCATCAATAGAGACGCTTGTACAGCAGCCTCCATCCTCTCACCTGGGGATTAAGATGTATTTAAATAATTAAAAATGAACAAAGTAATTTGTTTATTTTTTGTCCAAGAAAATGCCTGAAAATCCAAAAAATAATGAAGGAAATGAACAAAATACAGAATAAAATGATGAAGGAATTGAAAAAAATTGATAAAATAATGAAAAAATTGAGCAAAATTGAGAAAATGATCAGTAAAAATACACGTGCATCAGCCTGGATCCACTAAGGACACAACAACACACAAAAAATTGCCTGAAAACTCAGGTTTTAGGTGCATTTAAATAAATAAAAACAAGATCATTAACAAAATACAGAATAAAATGATGAAGGAATTGAAAAAAATTGATAAAATAATGAAAAAATTGAGCAAAATTGAGAA
>JAQQAE010023364.1:0-10054 GCA_029823295.1 Pseudamia nigra
TACCCTGAGCCGCTGGTTCTGCTGGAGGTTTTTCTCTTCTGTTAAAAGAAGTTTTTCCTCCCCCCTGTCGCCCTCGGTGGTTCTGTTGGGTTTACTCTCTGTATAGTCATAAGATTTCGGCCTTGAATTGTAAAGCGCCTGGAGATAATCGGCGATTATGATTGGTGCTACATAAATAAAGTTTGATTGATTGATTGATATTTTGTCTATTATTTAGCTCATTTTGTTAATATTTTATTGATTATTTTTGCTCCTTTTGCTTGCTTTGTTGATATGTTGTACATTTGATTGCCTGTTTTTGGTTGCTCTGTTAAGATTTTATTAATTATTTTGTTGATATTCTGGATGTGTAAAAGTGACTCCTATTCATTGAGCTATGGACAAATGTAACTCAGTACAAGTACTTTTTCCCTTACAAATGTAATTGAATAAAAGTATTCTACAAAAGCAAAGATGACCAAAACTAACTGGGTGAACAATTCCAAATAAGTCATCCAATCAGTAATTCACTATTACCTAACTGTGAAGGGCCTTCAGATCATTATAATTAGTATTATGATGGCGCTGTACAAATACAACTGTATTGAATTGAATTGAACCTTTAAGTCTGAACATTGTCAGTCTGTTTATCACATTTCTGTGTTGTTTATAAACGGTCTCTGAGTTTATGCAATACGGCAGCTACACTAGGTGCCAAGGTTGACTTTGTATTTTCTATTAACTTTATGACAAGTTAAATCTTGCCATTTCTCATCTGCTGTGTACTACTCAGCCACAGTACTGCATCACATTAACCCACAGATGAAATGACACAAAAAAAAAGCCTGATGCAATTTTTCGCCCCATAACTGATCTTTACAATTCCATGCTACTGCAGGAGGAGCAGTCAGTTTCACTCTGCAGCTAATTTCTGCTGAAAGTGTGCCTCTTCAGTTCAGTTTAATACGATTTAACAGACATCCTCGCTTCATCAGGGAGAATTCTGCTTACGGGGTTTCAATATCTGCTAAGCTCGACATTCTCAAGGCCCATGTACAATAATCTGTGTGGTTCATAATCCTATAAAAATAAAAATAAAACAGAGTTTGCATGTGGTTTGATATACACCACCAGTTAAAGGCTTGGACATCCCCATCTTCCTGTGATCTCTTCACTCTTTTGTTTGATCATTGGCCATTTCAATGATACATACAATACTTAAAAAAGATCGTCCACAGAGGTGTGCAGAGTACACAGAAATGGTACTCAAGTAAAAGCACTCAAGTTGTACTACAAGTTTTTGAGCAAAAGTAAAAAAAGCATCTACTGTAATAAAAACTACTCAAGTAGTGAGTAACGTGTGAGGTGTAATTAATGTGTTGTAGCTGAATAAACTGTGTATTTAAACTTTTTATACAGTTTGTTTATTTTGACAACTTCATACATTTTTAATATTTTGTTGATTATTTTTCTTTTTTTTACTTATTTTGTTGATATGTTGTCATTTTTTTTCCCAAATTGTCTTAATATTTTATTGACTGTATTGCTTATTTAATCGATATTTTGTTGCTTATTTTTCTATTTTGTTCATTTTTTAATATTATGTTGATTATTTTGCTAATTTTGTTCTTTTTTATCATTTTTGTTATTTCATTGGCTGTTTTTAGTGATTCTGTCAATATGCTGTTATTAGTCTGGATGTGTAAAAGTACAAGTGAGTACAAGTACATACTTTACATCATAAATCTAACTGAATAAAACTACACATAACACAGTTAATTTATTTGAGTTCTACCCACCATACACAGTGGTGATACTAAGAGTTATCTGTACATTACACTGACTTAAGGTCATTTTTTTTTTTGCTTCTGAAAAAGTACATGTTGGTTGGAATAAATGAAAGGTAATCTGAGTTCACATCTTGAAACTAGCCCATTGTTACAGAAGTTTTTCTCCTCTATGCTGCAGGGTAATAGGCCTTGTTGAACCGTTGTGAGAGATGGAGATTTCTTTGCTTTGCCACTGTCGGCTGTGATGCCAGAACTTCAACCCCACACACTGGAGTAGCAGAAATAGCGGCACTTCTCCACAGTCTGTTAGAAGTACTTGGCAAGACATCTGATGTAACTTCAGTCATTTCAACCCACTGAAATCTGCTTTTTTCTTTTTGCTCCTGACCGCTGTGTTAAGCGGCCTGTCCACAGGGAGTTGTCCTCACAGGCAGCAACAGTGATAATGGATATTCAGTGTGGATGTAGCTGCACTCTCCATCATATTTGAGTTATATTTATTGAGCGTAAACAGAAGCAGTACTCAAGTAACAGTATTGTTACTTTATATTTCAGCTGACTCACGTAGAACTACTCAGAAACATAAGCACAGTACTTGAATAAGCCTACAAAGGAATCTGATCAAAACAGCTAATCAAGTTGTGAGTAATTTCATAATGTGGTATTTATTACAACCTATTATACTGCCTTCAAACAGATATTTTGGTCACTTTTCATGATTGCATTCATTATTTCCTAGTGGTTTTGGTGCTTATTTCGCTCTTTAAAAAAAAAAAAAAAGTTTTTCAACCCAATGTTGTTGCTTCATTTGTTCATTTTTACTAATTTTGCTGCCAATATTATTTTTGGCTCATTTTTGTTCATCTTCTGGATCATTTTTCAAATAATTTTTTGGGTATCTTGTGGATTTTTTTTTTTTTTGCTTACTATGTTACCTTGTTTTACCTTAATTCTTTTGTTTTTTTCAAATGTCATTCCTTAATTTGTTTATTATTACACATTCTGTGCCTTATTTTATTCTCTCTTCATTTTTGTTTGCCTATTTGATTATTTTGCTGACATTAGTGCTTATTTTCTGACTTTTGGCTCAATTTCTTTCTTGATTATTTACATCCCCTTTGCTCATTCTGTGGCTGATTTTGTTAATACTGTATGTCCCTGTTAATTGTACAATTTACCTGATAGCTTTGTTCAGTTATGTTAATTTTCTTGATGAGCTTCTTAATTTTTTGCTCATTGTATTGCTTAATTTATGCATTTTCATAATTTGCTTAATTATTCTGCTCTGTAATGCATAATTATTCTGAAGTAATGCAGAGTAGCCAAATTGATACCATAAGTATATCTATTAAATATCTCAGTCAGGTTCAAATCTCAGTGACCTTGACCTCAAGGTTAAAGTTTGACATCAACTTTTATAAAAGTCTTGTGAATGCGATGACTCCAGGAGGAAGTGACACAGGCTAGCCAAACTGATGCTATAGAACCTCTTCCCAGTAGATGTTACTATAGACTATCTTCCGAAACTTAGGTTTTGGAGCTTTTTGCAGTGCCTCACAGCGAGAAGGTCGCGGGTGGTGGGGCCTTTCTGTGTGGAGTTTGCATGTTCTCCCCGTGTCTGCGTGGGTTCTCTCTGGGTTCCCTGGCTTCCTCCCACAACCAAAAACATGTACTAGGTGAATTGGTTACTCTAAAATTGTCCAGAGTTGTGAATGCAAATGGTTCTCTGTCTGTATAGTTATGAGGTCTCAGTCTCAAATTGTGAAGCGCCTTGAGATAATCAGTGATTATGATTGGCGCTATACAAATAGAATTGAATTGAAATTGAGTAATTCTGTTCATTCTCTTGATTTATTCATTTCGTGTTCATTTCCGTGCTTTTTGGTTATATCAATCATTATTTTAATTGTTTTGTCTCGTCATTATTTTGTGCATTTTCGTTCATATCTTTTAAATATCTCAAACTTTTGTTGCTTTTTGTAAATTTTTTATTTTGTTCATTTTTCATAAATTTCCTCTTAGAACTTAGAGTAAAAATGTATTGTCTGAAGTTGCATTTTCTTCATCCTGTCGGTAGGTAAGTGGCATCAACATTTACCTTGTGTTACGGCCAGTGCCGTATTTGGGGGTTTCTCCTCCTCTTTGAGTGCTTGTGTGCTGTGTGGATGTGCATGTGTGGGTGTGTGCATGTCCTGTCACTCAGGCTGATGCTGATCGTTTTCACCTGGAGCCGGTGTAATTACAGCAGCTGATGCACGAGGGCCAGCCAATCCGGTTCCAGGGTGGAGGAGTTAAGACGCCAGCTGACCTACAGATGAGGAGCTTGCTGCTGCCATCAGCCTGCTCCCATGCCTTTCAATAGCAAACTCTTTGTAGATTGTGTTTGATTGTGAAAACTTTGTTGTACGTTGTTAACTCCGTGCCTACCTTGTGAATTTAGAGGCACTCGTTTTTGTTCATGCTTAGATACTCACCAATTCTTAGGATTTTTATTAGAACTTTGCATTTTTGTCATAACTCTAGTTTAGAGTCTCTTTTTGTTGCCATTTGTATTTTATTTTTACATTTATTGATTGTGGCCTCTCTTTTTGTTCTTTATTGTACTTTTTATTTAATACTTATTAAACATCTTAAACGCCAAATTCCATCTGGGCGTATTATGTTGCCACCCTCACCCATACAACGAGCCAGGGTCGTAACACCTTGTTAGTGTGATTACTCTTGAATAGACAGGCCAAAGGTCACCAAACTAAACTTCAAAAGAGTTTCAGGTCAGGACTGCCTTGGAGCTTGAGGTGCACCACTGGCATTGGCCAGTATTTTTTTTTTAAATTATCCCCTGCCTTGACGAACATATTGCACAGTGATCCACAACAGCATTCTTTCAGGGTACCTTCTTTCATTTTGGCAATAATTTGGCATTTTGGGTGCAAAATCTTAGAAATAATAGAAAACTGACATTTCAGAGGCATAACGCCTATAGTTTTCCTCTGATTTTTATGCAGTTTGGTACTGTGGTGCAGAATAATAATGTCTGAAAATATATTCTCTATTTTTGGCCATATTGGGTCATTTTGGGCCAATTTGGACAGAAACACCTTAAGGATTTTCCTAAGATTTTGACACAAAGTTGCATAGTGGTGCAGAAAAACATTTTGCACATAATTCTTTTGCTGATTTTGGCCATATTAGGTCATTTTAGGCCAACTTGGGCCCAAAGCCTGAAGTCAGAAGGTCTGATTTCAATAAAATTTTGCAAAGTAGTTCAGAATTTCAACAGGGTACCTTCTCTGATTTTGAACATATTTGGCCATTTTGGGTTGGTCAGGGCCATCATATTCATGAACATGTTGCCATTTATTCAATGTTTCCTCCAGGATTATGAAAACATAATCATGGAGTATAGGACCTAATTCATTTTTGTTTTATATCAGCAGTTGATCTTGCATCACTTGGTCTCCCTTTAAATTTTGCTGTGGTGGTGGGGGATATTGCTAACTATGCTTGCTTATTTAATTGATTAGTTTGTTCTTTTTGTTAAAAATGACAACCCTTTTTTCTCTTGCGCATTCAGATGAAGCTAAGTGTAACTGAGTAGAAGTACATATATTTCTTCACAAATGTCCAACCATCCATCTTTTGACCCTGATGTGGAGGGTCAGGTAGCAGGGGCAGCAGCTTGAGCAGGGAATCCCAGACTTCCCTCTCCCTGGCTACTTCCTTCAGCCCTTCTGTGAGGACACAAGGCACGCCCAGGCTAGCCAAGAGACATAGTCCGTCCAACGTGTCCTGGTTCTTCCCCAGGACCTCCTCCCAGTGGGATGTGCCCAAAACGACTCACCAGGGAGGCGTCTAGGAGGCATCCAAACCAGATGCCCAAGCCACCTCATCTGGCTCCTCTGGATGCAGGGGAGCAGTGGCTCTATGCAGAGCACCTCCTGCATGACTGAGCTTCTCACCTCTAAGGGAAAGCCCAGCCACCCTGCAGAGGAAACTCATTTTAACCGCTTGTATCCTGAGTCACAGTCACACATGTAACCAAGAGTAAAAAATATTCTACAAAACTACTACTACTACTCTCAGAACAACATTTTATGAGGAAAAACTTCTCAAGTACATGTAAAGGAGTAAACGTACTTGAGTACTACCCACGTCTGGTATACAGTACATGTGTACAAAACTTACATGAACGGTGTTATTTCCACTCTGGCAGTACGTACACCATATTATTATCATATTGTTTCATATATCTACACTGAATGCAATAAATTTATTTAAATGGGTTTTAAATTTGGGTCGTGTATAAACTGAGAGGTGAAGAGCGATAAATATTTCACAAATTGCAAAAAAAACATAGAATGTATGAACTCCTAGATGTTTTCAGTGCAGACCCTTATGAATGCACCTAAATATACAAAGTTGGATGCATGATCAAACCCTGATTGTTATGTGGTTCATCATCAGATAATAATAACCCTGATAATGGAGTGTGCCGGAGTGACATGTGAACACTGAAACATTACCTGCTGTTTGTGCTGTCAGTATGCTGGTGAAAGTAATTACTGCCAATGAAACACTGATTGATTGATAAACATTTAAAATCAAGCGCAGCTGCAACATTGTAATCTAAACAGGAAAATATTATGCTTGGTAAGTTCAAATCCAGCTATTTATAGGACCCGACATGTCAACAGCCGTGCTTGTAGTTCTATTACTCTCTATACTTCTCTCACAACATATGTGTAATCTTTTTCTTCTTTTATGCTGCACCTTGATGGAGTAATTTACAAAGACTTCTGAATTTTAATGGACTTATTGCATTGAACCAGAACATTTTGAGGATCCCTGTCCTCTTTGACTGTTTGACTTGACTATGTTTTATATCTGTGTACTGCAATTGTACCTTTTAAGCTGTGCACACCTTGCACTAACAAAAGTTGAAATTAGAGCTGCATTAGCTCATCAGTACTATGCAATTGATTAAGTACTAGTTTGACAACCAGCATCAGCTTTTTAATGTTCTGTTTTTTGTTTCATTTCCTCTTCCATGACAGAAGCCCAAATACCATAATGTTGGGCCTTTTTTCATCAAAATTTCATTTCATTTACCTTTTTGACAAAAGGGACAGTGTACATTAATCAACATTCAACCAACTGCAAATGTACCTGTGTTAGCCAAAAGGCTAGTTCCATTGGTATTCAGTGTTAATGGACATCCTGAAATAAAATAAATCGTACATAAAACAAGTCATAAAAGTACCTTACAATGGTACATTTGCCTAACTATAATAATAATACAAGCAGATCATTGGGATGTCAAACAGATTACTTAAATACTGTACTTAAAATACCGGTACTGGTGACTCTCTGCTTGTGGAATTGTATTCAAGTGATGTGATGCCCTGAAGGAAAACACAGCCTGGATGAATGCACTTTTTCGGTGCGGTATTGTCTAGTCCCCTCTAGTAAAACTGCTGCATTTGAAAGTGTTAAACACAGACAGACGAGGAGGAGCTAAGCCACGCTGAAGTTTATGTATTAAACAGATGTGTTGAAGTTTAGTGTAATTTTGTGTAAGTTAGTAATTGAAAATGTAGTCACCATGTTAAGCAAATGAAAATCATTCCATTGTTATTAAACACTACAAGCAAAAAAAATTTGTAGTAAAGAAAAAAGTAAAACCACACAGGTGTTTTTAGATTGTTTGTTTTAGCCACATTTACCTTTTTGACTGCTTTGTACTCTCATCGCATTCTCTCGTCAAGTGTGGAGAGGTTTTTCAATTCACAGGTGACGTATGCCATGCGTTGTCTTCTTAATGTGCTTTAGATCATCGGTTCTCAACTGGTGGGTCGGGATCCAAGAGTGAGTCTCGGACTCAGTGTGAGAGTGAGTCGCGAAGGGGTTTATCACTGTTGCCATGAAATTAAACTGACATATTGATTATTTATTGGTTTATTCAGTTTTATTTCTTTGTTGTTTTTTGTTCTTTTTTTAATTCTTTTGTTAATCTTGGTTCATTTTGTGCAGTTTTTTTCTTGTTAATTATGTTGTTCGTTTTTGCCTTGTTTTGAATATTTTCTTAATTTTTTAATTAATTTTTGTTCATTTTTTGATATTTTGGTAATTTTGGTTCATGTAATTTTTGTTGGGTTTTGCCTTGTTTTTAATTATTGCTTTTTTAAGTTTTTAATAATAATTTAATAGTTAATTTTACTTATTTTGTTCTGTTTCTTGTTAATTTTCTTAATTATTTTGTAAATCTTTGTTCTTTTTCTGCATTTTATTACATTTTGATTCATTTTGTTTTATTTTCTTTTTGCCTCATTTTGAACATTTTCTTAATTTGTCCTCCATTTAATTGTCTATTGAATTTTTTGTTCATTTTGTGGTGGTATAAGTTTTTGATTGTTTTGTGATCTGAATTTGAATTCAGTGATGGAAATAGGTGCATATTTTGTTCAGATTCTATTCAGATGACTAGCTTATAAAAAATACATTATCCTGGTTTTAATTTGATGCAAGTGGATCGCGACTTGACGACCACTGAACAATGTTGGTCACAAGACGACACCTGCTGGGAAACATTGCTTTAGACTAGGGGTAGGCAAATCCAGGCCTTGAGAGCCAGTGTCCTGCAGGTTTTCCAACTGCCTCTGTCCTGACCACTGTATCTTCCAGCTTCTGACTAACTGGACACACCTGATCCAGGTAATCAACAGTGGGTAGAGCAGTTGGAAAACCTGCAGGACACCAGCTCTCGAGGCCTGGATTTGCCTACCTGTGCTTTACACCATCGGTTGTTTGTGCAGAGGAAGGATGGGTGCAGAATTAATAACCTTATCAGTGCTATTACAACTACTCTACAAATCCACATTATGACAAGAAACAGTTAAGAAAAAAGGCAGCCCATCATTAATTTAGGAAATGGGGATCAGTCAGTGTGAGAAATCTCAAGAACGTGGAATGTGTCCCCATTGTAGTCGCCAAAACCATCACACACTATGATGAAACTGGCTGTCATGAGGACCGTCCCAGGAAATGAAGGAAGAGCTGCCTCTGCTGCAGAGAAGTTTATTAGAATTACCAGCGTGAGAAACCAGGGACAGTTAAATATCTAACAGACAGCACTAATGACTCCCCCAGTAGGTCTGAATGGTACCAAACTTGGTTCCAGTCCATATTTGTGATATTTAATGTTGCAGATCTCCTCACAGATGGCTGCTCTTCACTCGTAATAAGATAATTTGCTGAGACTCAACTGCCCTGACCACAAACTGTTACTCATTCTCTCTCTCATGTTCTCCGTCATTTTACATGCTCAGACTCATGGGTATTTGTGATGCGATCAGACCAAAGCACAGCTGAAATCTCACCAAAGGGCAGAGGTTTTGTTTTAACCTGTTACACCCAGAGCCCATTTCTCCAAAAGTTACATACCCACAATAATACTCAGTGACAGTAAATGAGGTTTTAAATACATAAATCTGTATTCTGCCTGAAAAAAAAATTCACACATTTGCATCAAATATAAAGCCATTTGTCAGTCGGGAAGGTTACAAAGCCAGAAATTATTGAATCAATGTATGGAGAACAACTGCAGCAAGTTTGGTGAGAATAAATTAAAGCAGGACAAAGATACACGCTTCTGTAATAAACAAAAAAAAGTAGAGGCGGAAATGCACTGTGCCAAATTCAGCACAGTTCAGCACAAGTGAATACTCTCTGTATAGTCATGAGGTCTCGGCTTCGAATTGTGAAGCGCCTAGAGATAATCAGCGTTTATGATTGCCGCTATACAAATAAAGATTGAATTGAATAAATCAATAGGTCAATAAGTTTTATAGTAAGTTATAACAGTTATAACAAAAGAGCATATAATGAAATAAACAAGTAAATACATGTTTTCAGGTTGATATGTTTGCCCATTTGTTTATGGCTTTTTTGTCCATGCTCTGGGATCAACATATCAGGCGATCGGAAGATGAGTCACTCAGTTCTATATAATCACCAGTATCCTTGAAAATAACTCTAAAGTCTCGTTTGGAGTAAGCTTGTGGCTTTTTCTTGGATAAGCCATTCTTTTTTGTCAGTAATATACCAAAAGTGTTCACAACAAACACAGAAGCAACAGTGTCACGTGTGTCATGCATAATGTGTTGTTGCTGGGCAACATGCACATAACTGTCTGACCTCTTTACGCATACATTTGACACAGTGGACCACCACATTTTATTGTCTCGGCTGCAGCACCTAGTGGGCATTTGTGGTACTGTGCTAGGGTG
>JAQQAE010023365.1:0-10054 GCA_029823295.1 Pseudamia nigra
GTACACCCTGGATGAGTCGCCAGTTCATCGCAGGGCTGACACATAGAGACAGACAACCATTCACACTCACATTCATGTCTATGGACAATTTAGAGTGACCATAAAATATATGCATATAAATATCCTCAATCCTTTAATGATTATAATTTTTTTTTTTTTTTTTCAGAGCTTTGAAACTCATACCTCCTGTTTTATCTTTGTATTCCTTTGCATTACATTAACAGGTAAAAACAGGACATACACATGGACAAGATGATAATAAAGAGGGGACATTTTTCTTCGGGGTAGACGCTAACTGTGCAGAGGAACCTATGACACACAGCACTGAGTTAATTGATCGTTCGTTTTACCAGCGTATCAGGGTGGATGGAGAAATGTGTAAAGGCTGAGGTGACTAAGGAATTAATGGGTATACACTGTGTACCTGTATACCACTGGGTATTATGATGTGATCTCCTATGCACTACAGTATGTCCACCAGTGAGGTTAGACTACAGAACAGGTACAAAAGTTCTGGCTTCTCCTTAGCACTACTGCTGACCATGACATCTGCCAGCCAAGAGGTTGGATTGTATAGTGTACAGAGTAGATATGTTGATATAGTATGAGACAGACACATCCTGTCTCTCACTCAATATGTTCTTCTGTTAGTCAGTGTAGATGTTTCTTACTACTTGTAATACTACAGGTAGTAATTCTCACTCATTATGTTCCATGTGGGAACTTGGTACACCTGTGTACCGTACCTGAATACCCCCAAAAAAATCACAATACATGTACTGTAACAACCCCACTTAAAACAATCAAATGCTGTCTGAGGGGCTGAAAAATATCAGTACTATTTGAGAACATTGGTGAGCATCAAAACCTGCCTGAAATGCTTCTAACTCTGAGGTATTTATTCAGTCTGCACCATATTTAACATATTTCATCACAGACTTCATCTGAACACATGTACATGTCCATTTTTGCCATAACTATGTGGGAAGAACTTTGGCAAATCTTGAAAATCTTTGACATGAAAACAGAAGTGTTTGTAATGCTGACATACTTTTGGTCTAAAGCACATTAAGAATAAAGCAATGGCATAAATTAACTCTTGACAAGACACACCTGGGAATTGAAAACCATTATAGGTGACTAGATTCCACTACACTTTAAAATATTTTGAGTACCAACAACACAGAAGTACTACTCATTTGAGGGTCTGACTCTAGCACGTCGAGGGTTATAATGTAGAATGTAACACCTGACAAAGAAATCATATCAAACCAATTACTGCTGAGATGACTGTCTTCACATTTGCCATGACTGTTCACATCATTATTCATCCACAAAGGTATCCAAACTTACATGACCTTGATGAGAAATCTTCTTCTGCAGAGTGAAACTCATCCTCACAGTCACCCCTGTTGCCCGTTTTGCCAAGTTGCTGCTGCAGTGCACACTAACAGCTCTACCGTATCAGCGCCAGAACAGCTGCTATGTTTTGTGGTCTGCCATCAAACAAAATTGACGCCATTTGTCATTGTTTATTTCCCTGTTAATTACTTTTTAAGCCACTGATATGTAACCCAAAGAGCATGCAAATGCAAACATTACTGTACTAGTAACAGCAGAAGGGAAATTGAATTTGCAAAGTTCCAAAGTGCTTTTCAAAAAGTCGGAAATACAGTATAGAAGGTTAGTGTTTTATTTGCAAATCTAATATGGCTAGGCACAAACAGCTGAGTTGCACATGATTAGAATAAAACATACAACTGAAAGAAATTGCTTGTTGATTGTTTTCAGTTTTCGTGAAGCATCATCACACAGTGGAAATGTGATTTTAATTCCAGGCTAATTTTGTTTGTCATTTTTCGCCGTTTGAAGTGGAGTCGGGAGTTTTGTGGCATACCTTTCATCTTCTGTGCGTGTTCTATGGGGTTATGTAGCGCTGCAACTAATGTTCAGCTGACACTTTGAATGCACCACCAGATGTTGTCTTTGTCATAATGTGTTTTTAATCACCGTTCCTGAAGTCAGATGCCAGCAGGCAGCTTCCAATCCGATTTGCATCACTTGTTTCCCCTCATCTCTCCTTAACAGCTGAGAGGGCTGAGGGCATCAATCACTCTTAACTAGCCATGCTGTCAAACATTTCCGACTGCAACGTCAGGGACCTCACAGCCGCTTGTGTGCAACAGGGCCGATGGGACTTAACATCAGCGCCACCCGATCTGCATAGTTTAGATGCAGCATCATACACTTTGTCAACAGATTAGAAGAGACAACACAGTGGACGTTTCCACAAAGTTCTTCAGTGTTGCCTCCGACAGCAACTCCGGAGTAAGTTCAATGCTCTCGTGACAAAGTTAAAGGTCTGAATTTACAAGCAGGGATGGTGACGTTATAAACATTTTGGGGCCACTTGTGTCCTACTCTAAAGCTTTTACAAATGCATTGTGGAAACCCATCACCAGTACTGGTAGTGTGCAGAGTGAACACACACAGTCCTCAAGTAAAAGTACTGTTACTGTATGATTATAAAGACTTTTACTCATGAAGTACTTGAGTGAAAGAGTCTCATGCAAAACTGAAAAAAAAGCGAATAACTACTTCTCAGCCTCATAATACGTTCAAACAGCTATTTTGTCATGTTTGTTCATTTTGTGACTATTTTTGATCAATTTTGTTGTTCATTTGGTTCATTTTTGTTTCATTTCTCAGTTAGTTTATTTATGTGTGCTTATTATGTTAATATTATAACTTACTTGACTTATTTTGTTCATATTTTTGATTATATTGTTTTTTTATTATGTTGTTCACTTTTTGCTTACTTTGATAATTTTGTTGCTTATTCTATTCATTTTTTGTTCAATTTGTTGCTTATTTTGTCCATTTTCATGCTCATTTGGTCATTTTGTTCCTTTTTTCATTATGTTTGTAAATTTGGGCTCATTATGTTGCTTAGTTTATTCATTTTGATCATAAACATTATCATTTAAGTATTGTTTTGTCTTTTTTAAATTCCAACTTTTTTACTCCTACTCATTGAGCTGTGGCCAAATCGAACTATATAAGTACATTTTTTCCATCACAAATGTAACTGAGCAAGTGTAAAATGTGTTCTACTAAACAATTACTTTTAAAAGTACAGTTTTTTTAAATACTCTACATGTAAAGAGTAAATGTACTAGAGTCCTACCCTTCTGTGCAAATCACTGCATGTACAGTGAAAATGGGCATTTATGAGAACAGGTAAACTCTTGTGAATATCCTGCGGTCAGCAGTGGACATGAACAATATGTGCATATTTGGAGATCTGAATAGAGATGCAGCTTTAATGAGGTTATTGAACTGTTCTGGGTAAAACCATCATGTTTTATAACATAACTGGAGAGTCTGGTTTGGCAAAATAAGTCACCATGAATACTTAAGTATACTCGATATCTTTGTTAGAAACTAAAAAACTACCAAACATCTGTGAACCAAATGCGTTGGATAAAGTAAACATGCCCGCTGACTATGTTAAAGGTCACTGTTCAGCAGCTGGATCTCAAGTTCAGGTTCAATTATAGACGCTACAGCTGGATAACGTGACAGCTCCCTGAACGTGCAGCTAAAACATCTCAAAAGCCAGAGCATGTCACACATAAATTTTGTCAGGGTGATTTGTGTTCCAGTTCTCATCTATTTGATCTTTTTTCTTTTACCACCCATCCATCATCTTCTGCTTATCTGGGTCGGAGTCACAGGGGCTGGAGCCAAAGCAGAGATGCCCAGGCTTCCCTCTTCACCTCCCTAGTCACCGCCTTTAACTCTTCTGGGGGCCCCCAAGGCCTTCCCACGCCAGCCGAGAGACAAAGCCCCTCCAGCGCGTCCTGGGCCTGCCCTGGGGCCTCTTCCAGTTGGACGTGCCTGAAAAACCTGTCCAGGAAGGCATCCAGGTGGCATCCCGATCAGATGCCCGGGCCACCTGTCTCCTCTTGATGTGGAGGAGCAGTGGTTCTACCCTGAATTCCTAGCAGATGCCAAGCTTCTCATCCTATATATCCTACAAGAGTCCTGCCACCATGAGGAAAAAACTCATTTCAACCACTTCAACATCAACATTATGACCAACACTGCAGTGGTTCATCTGTCGATCTCACACTCCATCCTTCACTCATTTGTGAACAAACCACTAAGGTACTTAAACTCCTCCACTTGACCCTGACCCAGAGAGGCCATTCCACCCTGTTCTGACTGCCATAGTTCTCCATTCACAATATGTGAAAGACGTTCAGTACAACTCTATGGAAGCCAGGGCTTTTCGGAGCCAAAGGAAGGGTGACACAGTGGCTGCCAGTGATGTTACGAATTTAAACAGCTCTTTTCCACTGATCTCAAGACTGTTCACGCTCATGTCGGGAAATCAATCAGCTGGTTGTCACATTCAATGCATAGACTCTATCTCCAGAATGTGTCACAAGAGCTCCCATACCTCCAAGATGTTGGACATTACTTCTCCACAGTGACAGGAAACACTGTGGTGTCATACATCTTTATGCTGTCACCCCAAAAGTAAGCGCACCCCCCTCAGAAGGTCAGTGAGTCCACACTACGTGACTGTGTCAAGACTCTACACTCTAGATCTACATTTTTACTGTAAATGAAAACATGCACAATAATTCAAGTATTTTTTTGTCTTTAAATGTTAAAGATAAGAAATATAAATGAAGATTGCAGTTGTAATTTAATGTTAAATAATGGACTAAGCAATAAATCAACAAAATAATGAAAAAAATGTCCAAAAAAATAACCAAACTTATTGAGAAAACTTACAAATATCACTTTAAAAAAATCAACAGATTCACCAGACATGTAAAAAAAATGAAGAAAGCAAACTGACAAATTAATATAATGAAATAAAGATCATCAAAAATGATCAATACTGGACAAAACAATCAACAAAATGATTCAAATAATCCACAAGGTGACAAAAAAGGACAAAGTCTTCAAAACTAAACACTGAACATAATAATTAACAAAAAAATCCCCAAATTGGCCAAACCCTGTGCAAAATTTTTCAGAAAGTCAACAAATTTGCATTTTTCAACAAATAAGTGCAAGTCAAAAGCACATTAAAAAAAACTATGTAGTGGAAACCTTAGAGCCAATGCCTGTGGTGATTTTACAATTACTTAATGTGTAATTTTCTTAAGTGAATTAAAGACATTTTACGGGCCTGCAGACACAGAAATAAGAGAAATAAGTGTCTTACATCTAGTCTATCTAAACAGTGAAATGGTGCGGATTGGTGAGTTCTCATGTTCAGTTTCATCTTGCTGTTAAAAAAATCTAGTAGAGCAGACAAACAAAAGCCTCTTTTTTATGTCTGTCCTTTCATCTTACAAACATGCCCTTATTCAAAAAGACACTACAGCTTCAATCACACAGAACACACTACATCAGACTGGGATCGCTCAGTCCTCAGGAAGACAAAAACTACACCGGTTGTAAAGTGTTATGTATTTCAGAAAACTGCAATGTATCGGAGAACAGCTGGAGGTAGCATTACATTTAAACCATACGGCTTCAGAAATAATTACTGGACTAATTGTGACCATATGTTCTCAACTAAGCCTGTCCTCCAACCAAAAATGATCATGTGTAGTTTGTTTATGCATGCTTTATGACCATACACTTTATATTAGTAAACAGATTAAGTGTGACATCACCCATGAACTGCTGTTTTGCGGGCAGTCAGGTTATCACTTCTTGGATGCCATTTTGGAGCCAAAAACAGGATGTGACCATTTTTGAACAAATGGGGACAGGGCTGTTTGGATGTAATGGAGCACAGTGTGTCACTAGACACTACATGACTGACTCAGTCAAACTTCTTCAAGCATTACCCAGCAAAGTCACAGTGTTATTATGATAAGCACTGAACCACAACTACTGTACAGTCGGGTGTCTGTCAGGAAAAATGATGATCTATTAAATTAATAGAAGCTACAAAAGGTCCGACTCAATCCAACTCTGGGGACAAGTGGTGCTATCATTCAGAACTGTCAATCAAAAGCCAAGGACAGCAGAGATTCGTCAGACTATTTGCAGTAATATACTGTATTAATAGTAAAGCAAGGATTTAAAGATGCACCAGATCACTTATTAAGCCTCCTGTTGTCCTCCGGTCAAAATGACCTGCCACAGGGACACAGGGTGTATACAGAAAATGAGGGCAACAGCAGGGTTAAGAGGTTCCAAAAAAAATGTTTGAGACCATGACTCATGACAGAAATGTATTTGCTTATTATTTTTACTGACATGTAAAAATGTAAGTCTACAGGAGTCAGGGCTTTTTGGAGCCTCCCAGCAGCTGCCACTGATATTACAATTTAAGTTCTTTCCACATCAGCCGCACTGCACAGCCCCGTCCGTGCCCACTGTGTCCGTGTTGTTTGTTGCTCCAGCTCTACTTTTTTGTCCTTTTGTTCTTTTGTCTCTCCTCTGTCCCCTAACCCTAACCGGTCCCCAACCCAAATCTTGAATTGAGAAGTTCCTCAAGATAATCTTGGATGATACTGTATTTAGCACTATACAAATACAACTGAACTGAACTGAATTACAACAGGTTACTTTTTCACATTTAAGTGCCCGCTCGTGATAAAATAAGTAATTCACTTCCCACAGAAATATTTATTTGATCAAAAATAGGTAGAACTGCAACCCAGAAGACTCAGGGTTGAGTGTCACCACAGATGTGTGTCGTACTTTGTTTGTATGATAATGTGTCTTTTTTTCCTGTCCCTTGCCCTGTACCTTTTTCAGCAACATTAAGGAAGGAAGTCATACTTAATTTCAGGCTTCATGTTCATAGGAGTATCAGAACTGTTTGGGATGGTGGCTGTCCCAGGACAGAGCCTCAGATGCGCTCTGCCCCCTTCAGTTCGCTTGTCAGCAGCACCAAGAAACAAGCCAGGATCAGGAAGTTGGTCTCAGGATCTCAGCATTTATTTAGATGATCACAGGCAAAGTGGTACAGATCTGGGCTCATGTCACAAAGAATGAGCCCCGTACAAAGCTATCTTTGGGGAACGTGTGCACAGCAGCCGTAGTACATTGGTGTAGCGGTGCCACATAACACAAAAATAATGTAGAAATCCAACATCGTCTTTGCTTCGTCACTACTGAGCTGCTTTTCAAAAAGTAATGAACAGACGCCATCTTGGTTACTCACGGCTTGTTCATGCTCCTGAGTGAAAATGAACCCACACCAACAGCCTGATTCATGGTGGAAAAGCGATCCGCATATCGCCATGGTAACGTGACACAACACCAGTGCCTTGGAAACACTCCTCAGGATCGTAATTGATGGTGGGAACAAATGACAGTTCAAGTGGGAGGACCATTTCTGTTTAACTTATTGTATTTCACTGAGATGATTGGTGCTTCATTGTCATCCATTTCAATACATTCTTGTTAATTAGCATTGTGAATGTAACATTTGCACAGAAGCCACATTGATGACATACTTGATGAATTCATGGAGTTTTCACAGTTTGCTGCAAAAGTTCAGTATTATCTGAAAAGCTGTATGTATTTGATGGCCAATGGAAGCACGATAGAAAGACATGTACTCAGGCTTGAAAAAAACACACCTGAGTTTCCCATTTATAGATGTGCAGTGACCTGAAAGCCGAAGAAAATGCTACTTGGCACTGCAGAGAATCACCTTCCGAAGTGTAAGTGGTCGGCCCTCTTGGAGCGAAGGACGATGCTTAGACAGCACTTAAAGCTCTGACCAGTGCTTTTTAAAACTTGTCATCTTTCAAGAATGTACAAGTGTCATTTCAGTCTGACCCCAACCAAAACTACCACTGCCCCACATACACACTCAACACGCCCCCCACCCCCGACCCCCCGCCCTTCTCTGTCTCATGGCCTCTCCGTGTCGTTTCACGTCACTGGCGGGTTGAAAGGCTGAAACATGATATCTGCAGCACCTTGCACACGTCATGTTAACCCTTCATCCTTTTCCTTCACTTTCACAATCTCCCCCTCCTCCCCCAACCTTATCCTCATGCCTTATCTCTGCATCACTTGTTTCAATTCACTCACTTTCAAAACTTAAATCCCCATCACTCTGCAATACCCCCTTTTAAAAAAAAAAAAGAAATGACAAGAAAATCTCCAGTCAATCATATTTAATTTCAGAAAAAATAATGTGTTAAATTTGCAGAAATTTCAAGATAGAGGCAAAATACAAGACAACATGCAGGAAGTCAGCATATTAGTCTGGTTTAGCTTTGCTTCCCAAGTGTTTTTGCTGAAAATGAACAAAAATATTTTAAAAGAGAGAGAGAGAAGCAAATTGACAAGGAGTCTATCTACAAGTAAGCAAGGCGTGTGGGTTTCCTTCTGTCGACTGGACTGGAAATTTGGATTGAAGACGTTTCACTACCGGTAGTGACACATCTGGGCAAAATATGCAGTTAAAATAGCCAAAATTGTGCAAAATGAATAAAATGAACAAAAAGACCAACATAATCCACAAATGACCAATAAGTGAACAAATATTCGACGAGGTAAAAACTAAACCCGACAATCCCCCGAATCAACAAAATCATCCAAAACCTGAATAAAATATTCCAGGTAATATATTCTTTTTTAAAATTTTTGTTCAATTTGTTAATTTTATTGAATATTTTGTTCATATTTTAATCACTTTATAGATTGGTTCGTCCTCCATTTTGTGAATGATTTATTATTCATATTTTGGTTCATTACATACATTTTTTTATTTTCTAGATTGTTTTGGCAATTTTTTGTGGATTATTTCATTATTTTTGTCATTTTTTCTTTATTTTGCAGATAATTGTCATGCAGTTTGTAGACATTATAGTAAGTAGTTTTGTCCATTCAATTTTATTTTGTGGATTTTTTGTACTTTTTCATGTAATGGATATTTTACTCATTTTGGACTTCATTTAGCACTAATTTTGTTCATTTTATATATTGTTTTGTTCATCTTTTGTTCACTGTGTGGATTTTCTTCTTACTTGTTCATTTTGTTCATTACATTATGTTTTTTTTAATTACTTTTGTGGATGTTTAGTTCATTCTTGGTCATTTGTTTTAATTATTTGGCTCAGTTTTTGATCTTTTTTGTTACATTTGTTCATTATCTATATTTTTGTTCACAGTTGCTCATTTTTTTGCTGATTTTTGTTTCCTTTGTTGTTTGTTTTATTCATATTTTGGATATTTCGTTAATTTTATAGATTTTGTTCATTTTGGGAATTATTTTCAGCAGTTTTAGTTATTTTATGGATATTTTATTCATTCTCCTTAATTTGGTTTCATTATTTTGTTCAGTTTTAGTTCAGTTTTGGTACATTTGTTCATTATCTTCATTTTTGTCCACACTCTTGACTATTTTTTATTCATTTTTGTTCATATTGCCAGTTATTGTGCAACGTTGTGTTCATTTGGTTCCGTTACTTTATTCCTTTTGTTACATTGGTTTATTATCCTGTTCATTTATGTTCATAGTCTTGAGTATTTTGCGCCTTTTTGGCTCATTTTGTCATTTTTTGTTCATTTTGTGGATTTTTTTATTCAGATTGTGGATAGTCCATTCATTTTCTTTATTATTTTGTTCCATGTTGTAATTTTAAAAGCACAACAAATTACTATAACTTACCCTCAGAGACACTCATGGTTTCATTTTATTTTTCTGTTTCCATTTGCTCTCTCTCTCTCTCTCGCTCTCTTTTTTCTGCCCCGCTCCTCGTGCACCCGCTCCATCCCTCCCTCCTCCCTCCATTGGCCCCTTCAAAGGTAAGAGGCTGTCGGCACAACTTCAATAGCAGAACCACACGGCGATCAGACATGTCAGCACCTCCGTCACACGCACACACACGCACGTCACCACTTCAAACACACACACATGCACATGTCAGCACCTTGAACGCACGCGCAGACACGTAGAAACACAAACGCAGGTCCACATGTCATTAGGAGAGTCCACATGGCTCCCATATAAAAGCCTGTCCAGCAGGAAGAGAGACGAGGAGGAGGATGG
>JAQQAE010023366.1:0-10054 GCA_029823295.1 Pseudamia nigra
AAATGCTGACTTCTGCCCTTAGTCTAGCTTCCACTATTCTTTCCCATAACTTCATCATATGGCTCATCAACTTTATTAGAATCCCAGTATTCATTAATACCTGTTAATACTGTGCTACAATTATGATACATTGGTACATTTAATGATATTGGGAAATAATGTACCATATCAGAGTTCATATCAGGTCACAGTACAGATAAGTTTGAACCTGTTAGCTGTGTTTGTACTTGCAGTGTCTTCCAAAGTGGTGCTTACAGACAGCAGGGAAATGATGCAAGAGATCGACAGGTGGACTAGTGCAGCGTCTGAAGTGATGTAGATCCTGTGACGGTCTGTTTTAAAGTGTGTAAAGAGATTGATTTACCGGTAGATGTTCTTACCATCACATATGCTCACAAGCTGTGAGTACTGACCAAAAGAACGACGCTGCAGATACAGGTGGTAGAAATGCATTTCCTCCGCAGGACGACTTGGTTGTCATTTAAAGATCAGGGATCAGAGTACTGACTTGAGCTTAAAATCTCCACAGGGCGTTAGATGTTAGGAGCATTTAGGAGAAGCCTTAGTGCAACTCTGAACAAGGACTGAACTAAAACTTTGAGCTCAGTGAGGGGGGGGGGGTTGACCCCACCTCTACTGTAGGTATATAATGATTTGGAAAAATGTGATTACTTGATCACACCTTGTTCAAAACGAACTTTTAACTGAAAATGGGAAGGAAGTGATCAGTGAATGAGCAGGACTAATCATAACTTTAAGACAACACATGGCACTTTTGGAACATCTTATGTTTGCGCTGAATACTGTATAATTGACCACATTTTTAAATGTAGGTATGAATATAATGGTTGGCAACACAGACCAATTTGGCAGCATTACTGCAGTTTTAGAATCTACCTTAAACTTTATGTTGAATCTTTGAGTTTGGAGGATGACGAGTTTAAGTTTAGTTTTACAAGTGCAGATGTCTTCCCAGTGTTTGACTGTGCAGGGATGAGAATTGTGTGCAGATTTGTAGATTTCCATGGATTTGGGGCTAAATTATTGACCCACCAGATTCATCTAAATACGTGGAGAAAATTTGAGGGGTTTGGGGTCGTGCAGGGGGTCGTGAAACTTTATAGACTCAAAATTTCCAGCAAACATAGAGAATTTTGGTTGGCATGACTGCTTAAACCGAAAATGGAAACTATGCGATGAACTCCCATCAAGTGACAGCCGCTTCCTCACTTCTTTTTCCTTTCGGTGCTAGCTTGGCTCACGCCAGATCTTTGGTTTGACTGGGCAGCGTGGCTGCCGTTTGACCAATCACACGTGAAGATATAGGATCATACCATTATGTGAAAGCAGAGAGGGAACAGACACTCCGTTGTGCAGTGAGGGGGCAGCCAACAGCGGTAAAAATGAGTGCCGCCCCAAAAACGATGTCGCGTCTGACCACAGTTTAAAAATACTAGGAACAGCAGAGCAGAGTGCCTTCACGGTTTGGATTTTGGCACTTTAAGCTGTTTGCAGTGTTTGGTTCATTTGTTTTTATGAAAATAAGTTTGTTTAAAATGTTAAAAGTACGTAACTGAGACACACAGAACATTCGTATTTGCTAAGTTCGGCTAAAATGTGAGGCTACAGATGATACGACATCGAGACCCGTTGAGGAGCTGAACAGCCAGCTCTTCTTTGGAAGCTGAGTCTAATGAGCTGGCTCTCTGAAAAGAGCTGAATTTCCTATCACTAGTATTTATGGGAATTTACATTTTAAAGACAATGAAGGTGTCATTTTTTGCATTACGACCCTCTTATGATTATTTAATGTCAGCTGGCATCTGTCCCAAGCTCCTGCACACGTCGGTTGTGTATAGTGATAGGGCTTCGTGAAGGGAATTTGGTCATTGGGTTTGTTTGTCATATCACCATCTGATTCATCAGTGTTTTTTTTTTTTGCTTTTCACCTTTTTGTGGTTCACTTTCTGTCTCTAGTCACCACCCACTCTTAGATGTCATTCTGTCTACTTTGAGACCTTGTCACACTTTATGCTGCCTCAAATCAATGTTAATGAAAATCCCTGATTCTGACGGAGAAATAGCTCGGAGCATAGTTAACTGCAACTTTGTGAAGAGATGTTATGTATCTGACAGGTAAATAGATTTGAGCCTGTGCATGCAAGTTTGTGAAGTATCCAGAAAGTTGTTCCTTTCCACTGCTAGAATGCACCACAGTATTTTATTTATTTATTTTTTCAAAATTTTGGGCTTGTCTCCTGCCATCCGTGTGATGTTTCTCTTTTTTTTTTCCCGCTTCCTGCTCTCATCCCTGGGAGTGAATGATTAATAGATTCACTTTAGGTGCTTTGAGGTGATTTGGATGTCATGAAAGCACTAATTAAATCCAATTATTTTATTATTATTATTGTTCCACTTAAAGTCTTGATTTATAGATTTATTTATTTATTTTTTTCTAAACGAGAGTCAGAAAGGTTAGTCTCAGTGGTCCAGTTACAGGCATAACCTTAAAGCTATATTCCTTATCTTGTAAGAAGGAAAAAAAATGAAATATGTTAATGTATGCTGAGATTCTTTTATTTTCCTTAGCCCATCAACCTATTTGAAGTAACATAATTTAAAAAGTGTTTCTGCTCTTTAATTCAGCTGGGTGTATGTGTGGTTGTGGTGTTGAGTGAGTGAGCTGTAATTTAAATTCAAGATTTTTTACACCTTTTACAGTGGCTGGCATTTTCTCACCAAATTGCTACTCTCTGAAGCATCTAAGAAGCAATTTGAAAAAGGGGAGGGGGGGGGTGCTGTGACTGACAGTAAATTGTAGCTGCAGGACTGCAGCCTCTCGTTAGTGTCAGAGAAGCCCGGTTACGTTATTAGAAATTTACCCTTTTGGTATTGTGTCATAAATTCAGCGGGAGGTAAGGTAATAAAGTTACCCTTTGGGAGAGACTCGAACTCTATTTGCACTGGCAGTGATTTGCACATCTGGGCCAGAGGCTTGGAGGGAAGTCAGCCCTTAACTGCCTCCCATTCAAATCAGCTCTCTGGAACAATAATTTGGCTGCCACAATTCAGGTCTGTGCCATAGAGAGGTTTATATTGTTGCCAGTGCAGTGAGCATTAAACCCCACTGCTGTCTGTATTCTGCTGGGCTCCCGCGAGACCAGCGACTGCACTGTGCTTTTCTTAAAGAAACACAGGCTTTCACATGAGGATGTGAGTTAAACTAATGTTATTGGTACAATGTTGGACGCCTTGTCACTGAGCGCAATCGCACTGTTAACCTGTGCACTCACATTATTGTAAAAGGCTGCAGACTGAGAATCCGATATGTAAGATTTACAATGCTGTGTGTTCTTCTTGTACTTGTAGAAATGGAAAGTCAAGAAACATAAACATTGTTGTATCATATCTTGGAGGAACACTAGTTTAAGCAAGCATTTTACAGTACATGAGAAGTACATATTTCTTCAGGACCAAGGCAGTAGCCTCAAGTTACAAATGGAAATATTCGGCATAATATTAGCAAGAAAGCTTTTCATCAAACTCTGCATCCAAGATCGTGTACGGAAGCCCATTTCTGCCACTGGGGGAAAAAAGGCAAAAAAATGATGCCCGGCACAGATTATGCTGCAGCATTAACTTCCCCAGTTCACCTGATTAAAGTTCAAAACATCTGCACATCAACAGGTTGAGTCAGTAGATGAATGGGAACATCTTCTTGTCATGTCGATTGCTTATTGGAATGGCAGTAGCTCAATTTGAATACACCTTTTAACCTCTGCTTCCATGTAAACAGGAAGTGATCTACCACAGCGCAGCTTTGTGATTAGTGCATCTAATTCTCAAATTCAACTTACAAATGACAAAAAAAGAGTTAAAAGGTTTGCCATTTCTTTCAGTGGCAGAAAAGGACTTCCATAATAGTATGTAAAACATTTTCAGAACACCAAAACTTCATTTTATTTTAGGACAGGTCAATAAAAATAACAGTCATTTGCTTTCTCAACGGGCTGAAACATTCCTGAATTACAATATGAATTAAAATGGGAAATCATCCTTGAACTGAAACAAATTAATTAGTGGTTTATTTTCAGTAAAGTGAAGCAAGCATTTCTTGCTCTGTGTTCAGAATCACTTGTTTGAACTTAAAAATAAAAACAAACAAACTGTACAATTAGTGTTTATTTTCTGACGTTATTTAGTGTGAGTACACACGATTTATGTCATTTTGTGTGCTTCCCTGTGAAACCAAATCTTATTACATGCATACTTATTAACAACAACACCGTATGCTTGACTTTGCTTAGTGAATCAGGAATATTGAAATTACACCCTGACAGATACTGCGGGTTTGAGGGGTGTTTTTTTTTTTTTTTTTTTCCCCTGGCTTACTGAGTGTGAAGAGCAGCTGCAGCCTCAGGACCACTTTACACTGAGGCTTTTCTGTTTGAATGAATTCTGAGTGACTGGTCCATACTAGTACTAGTAGAATATTGCTTTTTAATCCTTGTCCAGTTGTGTGTGACACAGAATTACCTAAAGTTGTTATGCTTTTCTTAGGCACATGATACCCGTTTAGTAGCTATAATCCATCCTAGGCTTATTTTCCACTCGCCTTAACCCAAGCATCTGCACAATATCCTCCTGAAATAGTGAAAAAGAACAGGTAGAAGGTGAAAAAAACTGAACTTATACTGAATACTGAAATCATCTAAGTTAGCAGATGTAAATATTATTATAGTCCATGTAGAAAAGATTCTTTATAATTTTGTACACATACAGTTGTCTCATTTATTATTATACAAACTGTGGAACTTGTGCAGACAGTTAAATATTATTAGGCCTGCAGGTTTAATTTGATATTCAGTGGGAGTAAAGTAATTTAACCTTTCCACAATATTCTTGTTTTGAATAAAAAAAGGAACTTTATTCCACTGTAACATTTTGGTGATGCTCTGCCACAAAGGTCTACAGATAGAGATTCTAACCACTGGGACATGACAGACTTTTAACCTGGACATTAGAGCCTCTAATTAACTGGCTCATGAATAAATCGCTGCTTCAGGTTCTTGCAGTCAACAGTACTGCAGCACTCAAGTTCAATTTTTTTTTCATTTTCCTGGACAAACATGGAGTGAATTTTAATCGCATGCCAGGAATACATTCACATTAATTGTGGTGTGCACAGTAAATTATTTGACAGTAAAATTGTGGTAATTTGTAGCATGACCTTCACATCCACTGTTCGTCGTGTTCTGACCAGAAATTCTAGTTCTTCTATCTTTTTTTTCCAACTGGTATTAGAACCAAAAATTAGTCCTTAGCTTAAACCCTGGAGTTCCTAAATTGGGGGAGTCCGGGGCTGCTCTGCAACAAAATCCATAAAACACTGCACTAATCGCGTAAAAACAGTCATATTGCACATCAAATTAAACAGGAGACGTTCCGATAAAAGCTGTATACATGATATTTGCACATGCCAAACACAACTCAACACAAATAAAAAAAATAAGCTAGAAATTAAGAGGTTACATCTAAAAGGAATGACTTCATGTGTGTTGTAATATCTATCAAGTGGTATCATTTTATTTTTCATTTATTTTTGTCCCACCACACATTTTTGCAATAATCCCTCCCTCTTCAGTTCCATGCGAGTAAAAGGACCCTGACGGCAGAACAGCCATTGGTCCCTTCACATTCAGGCCTGTATTGTCCTCACGTGCACCCCCCTTTTGTGCAGAATATACTTGGGTATAATCTGACTGTATCACTTCTCTCCCAATCTATGTAGACCATTGGTCATGTTTTTTATGCCCACTCTGCAGCCCTACTATAATATCCCTCTTTATGGTTGAAATCAAATTGATTCGCCCCCTACGAAAATGTGATTCTTTTTAAAATGTTCCCCCTGCTTCTCACTCCAGCACTTGGAATGACTTTGATAACATTGAATATTCTTCTCGTTTTCGTCCATCAATAATTCTTCTCAGGTCTAAACTCCTTTTCTTTTGTTTCTACTAGTGATGCCTCGAATCATTTCTGAAGTGAATATTGGACAAATGGTCAGTTTTAACTCAAGTTCACTATGCCTGAATAAAAAGGTAAGTTCTTCTGCGGGTTAATAATATTGACCCTGATAATTAATCTGTTTTTGTTTGCAAATAAAATAACTTACTGTCACTAAATGAAACTGGTGCTCTTTTAAACTATAATTGAGAAAAAAAATCTGAAAAAACATTTTCAATACTTTCATTTTGACCTCAACTGTATATAATTGTTGACAAACTTTTGTTTTTAAAGTCTGAGATTATCAGTCATCCAGCATGAGGTTAGAGGATTGTTGCCACTGCTGCTCCTTTATCATGTCATGTATGTTTTAACCATATTCTCTTCCGTTCTGATTAAAGGAAGTTTTTCCTCGCCCGTCACCCCTGACTTGCTCTCGGTGGTTCTGTTGGGTCGACTCTCTGTGTTGTCTTAAATTGTGAAGTGCCTAGAGATGATCTTCGATTGTAATTGGCGCTATACAAACTAAAAAACTTGCAATCTCTGAAGAGATTTCTGATCCTGAATAAGATGAAACATATGAAGTTTGAATGGTTTCAATCGGACAAAAAATGTCAAAGTAATTAAATGACAAACGTACAGAAATGGAGGAAGAAGAATACTAAAGACTGAAGACAACAATAGTGAGATTGCTGCGTGACTCAGCCACTAATAAAACTGAATTGAATTGAATATTCTGGATTACTGAAATGATGCCATAGCCACTGTTTAAGGTGTTGTTAATTGGCTTCTGAACCTGGTTAATTCTAATAAATTTCTCCTCTGCAGCAGAGGTACTGTACTGTAGCTCTTGGTCTTTCTTTCCTGGGACTGTCAAAAGTTCAAATTCAAAGTTATTTTTCATATTGAGAGATCTTCATTTCTTAAATTTATGATGCACTGTCTTTTCTCTTAACTGTTTCTTGCCATAATGTGGATTTACACAGTAGTTGTAGAAACAGGATTTACTGTTGACTCTGCACGTTGCTTTTCTCTTAACAAGACATGTTCTATGTTGTTTAAGATGTTTTTTTTTGTTTACCACATAGTTTTATACATGTACTTTGGCAGTTTGCATGCCTTAAGTATTAATATTCCATTTTGAAAATAATAAAATAAATAAAATCACTGAACGGGTGAGCTGTATCCAAACTTGTGATATATTATATTATAGAACGAAATGAACACATTACTGCATTCACTGATTGTTTGGATTTGCTAAATGCTGTGAATTTTGCCCTCATTCCAAAAGCACAACTTTATTTATTAATTGTTTACATGGAGTATTAATTGTCATTATCCACTAATATCCCTACCTACATACTGACATTTATGACCAGACTACTAAAGGACTTATGCAATTTTTCCGTGCCAGGTGACCACAAATAGTAGCTCTATGCTACAACAAATTAGATGTCATCAGCATTTCAATGTTCATGATCCATTTGTAAAATAACCTAAAACTATCTAGAGGTAATGTGATGTTCATATGACACCTGTTAAACTCAGAATATTGTCATAATCAGTATAACAGTAGAATAGCACTGTACTTATTGAAACACCAGACATTCGTTCTCCGTCTTTGAATGTCAGATCTTTCCTCTTGACATCTTCACCATCTGAAATCAGAAACAATTGGGCCTGTTCATACTGTACATGCCACAGGGTTCGACTGGATGTTAATTGCTCTCATTATATTTCTCCTGTTTTTAGATTTAATGTATCACGTGTCTGTATGTGAAGGAAATCTCTTCCACAGGCTCAGACTTACAGCATTTCTTTAACATACAGGAACAATTAAGCAGCAGTGACATGCTTCATTTTGCTGTAACTGTGAAGCGCTGTCTCCTGAATATCATGTCAAGACTCTGATATAGAGATGAATTGACAGCAATTTAATTTATAAATATAAAAACTGTGCTATGAAAATGACATCAGTTATGCCATCTGTATATTAAGCTTACTTGAGCAGAAAACATAAGATCAGATAATGACATTTTATCTGATTGACATACAAATAATCATGATTGAGGTACATTTTTCTGCACTTGCATAAGAATCAGCAGAGATCTTTTCATTGACCTGTTTTGATTATTATGCAGAATTATTGTGGAAAGCTCAGATGATTGCAGTACAACAAATTGTGTAATAACTCAGCCAAGACAATTGGCAACTGACGCTGCGAAGGCTTTGCAGGTTGAAATCCACAGCTTTGAGAAATAGCTTCAAAACATACAGAATCTCCCCCAGGAACCCCTCAGTTCCTTCCCTGCATCCAAAACATAAAACCAAAACTTTCTACCTGCACTCCATGAAACTTAAAGAATAATTTCAGTGGGTGAATGATATGGGATGTGGGGAAGTATACAAGTGTAGAATATTAAAAGTCCCTTTTCTAAATGGAAACTGCAGCCGTGCACAATGCATTTCTCATCTAGTGATCCATGGATGCATCTTACGCTCCTGCTCTAATACCTGCCTGAGCCTTAGGACTGTACGTGTTTACATTCATTTCAATAAACCAGATTAATATCGTTGCCTGTTGGTAAAGCAGGGGCCATTTAATTAAACATGGCTTATTCAGTAGCTTGTTCAGGTTATGTGAGGCTTATACAGTAGTTTAAAAATATACTTCATTTAGCGGTTAATTTCATCTCTAAAAATAGTTGATTGCCTTAGATCAATTGTAACCTTGGTTCCGGTTGACATCAGCCCTGATGCATTTGTTTGAATTATGAATGTATGTGTAAAGTGAATATTGTGCTGCCTGGCACTGCTGTCCAAGACAAATTTCCCTCTGGGACAAAAAACTTTATCGTTATCCTTATCATTATTTTGTTGGTTTGCCAAGAATCTTATTTTTGTTTCCGTTGTAACTTTACACATGGATGGGGCAAGAAACATATATATATATACATTTGTTTACTATTGATTCCTGTTTAATCTGTTGTAATTAGTGGAAACGACTAAATGGCTCCATCTGGTGGGACTCAGATGAACTGCATCCTGTGGTGGAGGTGTGCACTCTGAATGCTCTAAAGCAGACACTGGGTCAGGGCCCACAGGTGGGTCGTGCTGGAATTAATTTAAAACTACAGGGCAACACGCAAGACTGTTCACCTAAACTGTTATGTCTTGATCAGCCAAGGAGGTTATGTATTCATGTTGGTTTGTTTGTTTTTTTTTTTTTTTGTCATGATTACACAATAAGTACTGGATGAGTTTTAATGAAATTTTCATCAGAGGTAGCCCTTGAGCCAAGGATGAACCCATTAGATACTGGAAGTGATTTGTTTAATATTAACAAATGTGAAAAATGGCCCTATCTCACAATGTTGAGGAAAATGAAAAATTGGTCCAGAATCTGCATCCTGATCTTGATCACCTCCAGTATCTAATGGGCTCTGAAAATGTCACCAGATCTGTCCAGTAGCTTTTGCATAATACTGCTAACAAACAGACAGACAAACTAACATGATCACATAACCTCGTTGGCGGAGCTTTCTAAAAACGGTGCAAAAATATCAAAAGTTTCACCAGACGGAGAAAAAGCCTGTTCCCTTTTCAGAGACAGTAAGTAGTTCTGAAACGAGCCAGTTTGATTTCTGGATGCTGGATGGTCTTCAGTCAGTGCTCCGGAACTTACCAGACCTGCAACAAAAACCAAAACCACATCCTGGGATCATGTGCCAGGGAGTCTGCATGATCGTATCCATGGCACAGATGGGACAAGTGCGTAGTTGACAGGGGTGCATTTAAATTTAAAGCAACAGAACCTGCCATTTTGATGCAGAACTGAAAACCAGGAGTTCATGGACATATTAGAATAAAGGGTCTCTGTGCTGTAGTGAGCTGAAAAAAAAAAGAAAAAGTGAAATAACAATATTAATCAATGTCTCCTCTGAACAATTTACATTTTGAGCTGAGGAACTTATACCGTAAAATTCACACTATAGGCCGCGGCTTTTTTCACACATTGCCGACCCTGCGGCTTATACAGTGATGCGGC
>JAQQAE010023367.1:0-10053 GCA_029823295.1 Pseudamia nigra
AATAATAATAATGAATAAATGTGCAGGTAGGGGTGTGTAATACATACTTTATATGGGAGTTTGTCGTGGGTTCAGAACGGATTAATGGATTTACATGTAAAAGTCTCTTCGGATATAGAGAAATTCACATAGTGAGCGTGATGCCGGAACGGATTAAACTCGTTATGCGAGGTACCACTCTACACATTTTGTACAACATAAGTAGTGAGTAAATGGACTCGAGTCCTACCCACCTCTGGTCTTAGCCTCATCATTACCTGGGGTACAGACCTGATCTGCAGTGATGTTGGTAGGAAGCGACATCATTACGACGTCCAACCAGAGATGGACACCAGTCTGAGCTCAGGTTCTTTTGTGGATGAACAAATGAGATCAATGTAGCAAATAAAATGACAAAACCAGGCAACAAAACTCGCTGCAGTGTAGTGTTTTTCTCAGAGTCACAACAAAACTGCAATTTGACAGTCTCCTACATCAGTTATGATTACTGGTAGAAGACAGCGACTAGTGGGAACACTTGACAACTGATCAAAAGATGTTTTGAAAAGAACCAGAATTTGAAAGAAGTACAAGTGTTATGAACACACAAAAAGGCACAGCTGCGGTACGCTGCCTTGAATGCTTAATGCTAAAGTAGGTTTGAGAAGAGGCATGTCTGGCTGGTTACTGTGGACCATACTGGTATCTGGACTTTGATGAGTCTGAGCCTTACATGGCAGCAGGATATATATATATAATTGCTTATTTCATTCATAATTTAAAAGAAAAAAAGGAAATCTGCTGCACATATCATCCTAGTATCCACATTATGAATGAGAAGGAGCTGAAAGAAAAGCAGTCTCAGATTTTTTGGCCCTTTTTAACAAAATACTTGTGTGTATTCAGCATCATTCAAGTAATTATTACATTTAGTCTTCAGAGCATCAGTTTAATTTCCTGTTTCATAATTCTTTAATATGCTGGATTTTTTAAAAGATTCTGTCTGAACTAGATTCTTCTGTTTCTTTGTTAAGATCATGCCATAAATTGACTCCTTTTACTGAAATACACCATTCCATTAGTATGGTTCTAATTCTGTGTTTTATTTTTAAAGAACTCTGTTCATTTTAGGTTGTATTGGCTTACTGTTTTTTTCAAACTTTTTCAGAATATTTAATGATAATGATTTTTATGCGCTTTATAAACTATTTGTAGAATATTATAATCCATTAGATTATACATTTTCAGTACTTGAATAAAGGGCTGGACGGCTCTTTATACCTACTTCTACTGACAATTCTTAGAGCTGTTTTCTGTCCTCCAAACTTCAACACAGTAGATCAAATATGAAACTATCACTGAACTGTATAACATTTTACTTTGTGTAACACAGCAATGGCTTTTGCTATTTTCTCTTTTGCATGTTATATATGCGATTTCCAGTTTAGATTTTCATCAATCATGATTCCCAAAAACTTGGTTTCCTTCACCTTTTGAACATCAACACCATCTTCTTCTTCTTCTCCTCCTTTCGGCTGCTCCCCTCAGGAGTCGCCACAGTGAAACACCAATGATTCGCATGTTTGATCTGACATAGGGTTTTTACATCAACACCATCTACTTTTATTATATTATTTGTATCATATGTCCAGCTCAAAATAACACACAAATCACTGCTTTCCTGTGTAAACTCCATATTTTTAGCAAGCTATTACACACTGGGGACATTTTTTTGTGCGATTAATGTGTGCATTATTTTCATTTTAAAGTATTTTGTTATATAATGATTGCTTTCACACACAACACAAAAATAACACAGCAACAAGGAGGCATCTAATTTTTATCTCCACCAGGGAGGTTATGTTTTTACCGGTGTTTGTCTGTTAGTTAGCAACATTACTCAGTAATGTGCCCACGAATTTGAGCTTTTTATGGCAAGATTTGCAGAGCTAGAGCCAGAAGAAAACCACCATTAACTAATAGCATATATGTGATTCCAAATGCTAATGGTAGGTTTTCATGGTCAAGGAATCCAATAATGAGGGTCAAATAAATTTAAAAATATTACTTTTGGGTGAAATAACATTAGGGGGGAAATAAGCATAGGTTGAAATGATAATGGTAGGTTTTCACTATGAAGAGAAACTGAGCTCCTTTGGAGGAGGTCTGCAGTCTCTCAGTGCTTTCTAATTTTGCATCCGGGCTGATTTTTCTGGGTTTCATCCAATTATCTGTGTGAAACGAAGGTCATGTGACAGACATAAGGATGTGGGAAACCTGCTGATGTGTAGCCACTATTTTACATTAAGTGACTCAGATTCACTTAATGACATCCTGCTCCAGATGATTTCTGTTGAAAAAGTGTTGCAAAATGCAAAAGCATTGCAGCTGTTGTGGTCTGATGCAAATTTTCAGTTGCTGTTTTTTGTGATATGCCCAGAGTGTAAAAAACCTACAGAGCCCTCAGAGCCTACAGATATGTTTTAAAATACAAAAGGGAATGAAACTCAAATTTTTACAATATGTCTCAGTAGAAACAACGCTTTTCAATTATGTAGAGGTGTACAGGTCCTCAAAGAGCCCATTCTCACTCCCAACCTGTCAGATACCTTATGTTGTGGTGTGTGTTTTTCTGTCTAGTCATTTCCTGTTATATTTTGTAGTTTGCCCTAATGTTTTCCACTTCAGCCCTTCTTTTCCAAATGTGTTTTCACTTGGGTCTAATTGTTCACCCCATCTCCTGCTGTACATAAGTCTCTGTCTCCCTTTTGTCCTTGTCAGTCAGTAGATGTTCGCCCGTTCATGTTTTTCTGTATCTCCTCTCTATTGTGGATTCTCTGTATTGAACATCTTTTAAGTACTGTATCTCTAATAAACGTCAGTTCAGTCATGTCCTGCCTATGGGTCTTCATTTCTGTATTTGTGACACTTTCTACATCCAAGGTACCTGGCCATGAAAGTAGATAGAGGGATGGGCCATAGGCCTGGCACAGGCCAGGAGGCAACTGCAGGAGTGGAGACATCATATGGATGCAATAACGTGTCATGTTGATACCACATTCCCCCATACCTGACCTGACCTGAGGGTACCCATGTAGTGCCAATTTTCAATATGCAGGGGACCAGATAGAAACCATAGTAAATCCTTAGATGATGACACAGGCCTGGTATACATAACCCTTGGTAGGAGGTGGTGGGGGTGGTTATAGTAGCTCTTCCACCTCTTTTTTCCGAACCGTAACCATTTTGTTTTTATTCTTGAATGTAAACTGTAACTGCGGCATGGTCTCACTATTACATGGTCAAACTACCACACACTGGAAAATTACTCTCTGGAGGTACTTGATGGTGTTGAAAAGCACCACCCTGTCACACCTTGACCAAGCATCAGTATACAATAAATTTCTTATGCTGTGCTTATAAATTATGATGTGAATTGAGATGTAATTATTTGCAGCAGCAAAATATATGCTTGCAGCATTTAACTCCATTTAAAACTTAATAACCTCCTTTTTACATGTCAACATGAAAAGAGATGGAGCATGAAATGCATATTAAATACCAAACTCCGGAGCGATACTGTTTCAATGACAAGGTGACTTAAAAGGTAAGTGGCATAATTCTTTTTTTCATTTCATTGTGATTTATCCCATATTTTCCATCACAAGGACATGAACAAGGTATGCACGCACTCACACATATGCACATGCACCTGCACCTGCACCTGGTAATTCATTAGTGAAACTGGGTGAACATTTTATGTGGAGCAGATAGAGGAACAAATGGCACTGTGCTTCGGTTCATGTAGTCATTATTGTGATTACTATTCCACATTCTGGCTGTCAGTAATTACCCACTTCGCTTCCCAGTACATTGCATTCTCTTTGTAAATTCTTTCCATTGCTTGAAGATAATGTAATCAAAAAATGAACCAAACTGCAGAGCCTTTGAAACCCAGGCAGAGGAGAAGAAAAGCTTTGAAGTCGTATGGTTAATATTAATGAGGTGAGATATTTTAGATGATTAGCACCAGAGATTTAACTTCATTTTTTATTTTGCATCAGCAAGGTCAAATACCTAAAATCTCACACTTAATTTTACAGTTGCTTTTTCAGTTGCTTGATTAGGAGATATGATACAGAGAGCAGCACAGGAATCGAGTTAATGACATAGTAATATAATATTTTGAATGAGTAAAAAATAAATTATAGTAAATTATTGAACAAAGGCATTTATGTTTACAGTTTCCAAATAGGATTGTGGAATAAACAATACCCATCTCTATAGGGATGTTGTTTCCAGTGATCGAAAAATATTCTTTTTTGTGTTTTACTCTTGTGTGAGTGATCACTACAATAACTCAGCCTAAGCACTTAACATTTTACTTCTGATGACATGCAAGGGCTACTAAATTAGAGGTCAAAGTAAACTTGCTGACAGTCTTCACATAGTTTGCATCAGAGCACAGTGCAAATAAAGTTATACTCAACAGCATGTTCCTTACAAAGTTACAAAATCCTCAGTTTGACGTTCAGTTTGTTCACCACAGAGCCGAACCAGTGGACTCTATGCATTGTACTTCTTGAGTAAGTCACTTTGCCAGTGCCTCTTGCGATCAGGAAACACTTTGGGCAAGCGAATCTTTTTAAAGTCTTCAATGCATTTCTTCAGATCCTTCTCCAGCATCTTCCTCTCATCCTCATCCTCATTCACCACAGGTGGCGGGCCACCGTTCTCCTTTGCCATGGGCCGTGGCAGAGTCTTTAATTTTAGGGTGGTCGACCGCTGGGGGCTTTCAGGAAGTGGAGACGACTGCGGAGAAGGACTGGACATAGAAGAAGGTTTTGAGGGCAGAGGGGGAAGCTGTGAGGGGGGTGATGGAGGTGGGAGATCAGGGCTGTCCATGGAGGGTGGTGGTGGTGGAGGTGGAGGAAGAGCAGGAGGAATCAGAAGAGGAGGTGAGTCCAGAGAAAGGGGGCTTTGTACATCCAGTATTGTGCTGCTGCTGCTTTCTGGAAGACTTTGTGTTCTCCCGCTGCTCTGCTCCACTTTGGCCAATTCAACAATAGCAGGCTGTGAGGACTCCGTCTCGGTGAGAGCTGAGGGGTCAGAGGTCAATTCCTTGGAAATTAGTGGTGAGCCACCTGCAGCAGACAGATAGGGTTGCTCATTTAAGTGCTTGAAAACAGGAACATTTGTGCAGACTTGAACAATTTCAGTCTTTGAACAATTTTAGAAACATTTTCTTACGGTATAAGACAAGACATTACAATGATTGTAAACATGCAGTCAGATAGTTGTTAACATAAAGACTGGACTTTAATGGCTGGTGAATGAGCTGTTCTTGTGAAAATCTAAAAAGTTTACAGAGGAAGTAATCTATTCATCTACCAAAAATGTAACTTTTAGTATTTCACTGTATATTCATTTTATATACTGCATACTTTAATTCCTATGAAATAACAATAAGGAAGAAGGCAGTGATATGTTGCCACCATCAGGTAAGCAAAATGAAAGTGACACCTTTCTTCAAATTAGAGCCTGATTGGAACTAATCAGTACAATGTCAGAAGACATATTAAGAAAATATGTAACCTATTTATTTAAGGTACAGTATTTTAATTTACAAATGCTACACATTGTACTTTTAATTGTTAATATTTGATAAACAATTACATTTGTGCTGTTATGCTTCTATTGTTCTTTATGCTGTGATGAGCTTCAGAAAGGCCCGTGTTTGAGTTTTGGAGTGAGCCTGTTTCAATGATTACCCCTGTGCCCAGTTGTCATACTGAGATAATCACTTCCTGGCTCTCGCTACATGTTTTATGTATAAAAATGAGGGTTGTATCATTTTAGCTGGGAAGAGAAGAAGCAGATTTCAAACTATGCCTTTATAAGTCAACAATTGTGCATTCAAATTTTAAAGCAGTCTGTTACATGGAGACATTTAAAATTGATAAGTGGGAAATGAGCTATTCAGACACATGTATCTCGTCTGGGCGAACGGGGGTGCTTTGCATTTCATTACTTCTGGCTTTTTTTGCCTTATCAAAGTGTTTCAGTATGGCTGGCACAACGACAAGTACCTCAGCTTTGAGCCTTTTGTGTCTCCAAGAGTACAAAAGTAAACACATGCTGGCATGTGGGAGCAAACAGAAATTAGCAGAGAAAAAGCTCAGCAGGAAAGAAAAGGAAATTAGAGACAAGGAGAGAGTAGGATAGGTGAATTTAACTTCAGAGCTTCACCTTTACCTTTTATTATGTTGTCTTCAAGGCATAATGTGACATAAAAACATTGTGATTGACGCTTGACAAACCATTTTTCATGGTATGTTGGTTTTCCATCTCATCTCAGTGAAAGGACAGAGGACAATCGAAGTCACCAGATTGGCATTATGCATCCTGTACCTCTTATTTAAAAGCCAATCAACCATCTTCCACAGCCCCCTCTGTCTTTACAAACAGCCCATTTTTTAGACACCACTGAGCAGGTTATTCTCCTGCCTCCCCTTGGTTTAACTTTCATGGAATCACCCAGCCACATCTTTGACTCATTGCCTCAGCAATTCTCTCAAACCTTATGCTGTGTCCACTCTAAAGCAATGCATTCAAAATACATCTCTGTCTTTTTTGATGTTCCACTCCACACTGCAGTAATCCTGGATTTTTTGACCACCGAGAACTGTGAATTGGAAAAACAAAGCTGTTCCGAAATCCTATTATTATTCTTATTATCAAAATTGCTTTATATTCTCAGGCGTGCAAAGCTACTGGCTGCAAAGATCCAACAGAGGAGATCTGAGCATGTGCTTATTATTGTGTCTTTCAGAATGGATGCTGAACTTTCAGAAAAAAATCCCAAAATGCTCAATGGACACAAAAACTCAGCACATGACCATTTTTGAATTTGTGCACAGCATTTGACCAAGTTAAATGGTAATGGCAGCACTGCACAGTTATTCTTCATGCACTGCAGCATCTAATAGACTGTTTGGTCACACAGTATTAAATAACTCAAGCACTTCTACAGTGAATTTCCTGCTACAATATATGAAAATATATGAACTGTTAATCTCCTACACAAACGCATGTAAAGGTGTACAGGTACAAATGTGTAGCTATACAATCCAATCACACATGTTCACAAACACAAAGGCCTGTGCTCTTTCCTTCAACAGGGCTCATCGTCACGGTAACCCATCTTATGTAACTGGAAAAGCTGCTTGTGTCAAACAGAGGCAGCACAGCATATTCTCCTACTGCCTTAGCTTTGTGAATACCTGAATGTGTGTGTGTGATTGTGTGAGATAAAAAGTTCACATCTGAGGGCAAAGATTGTGTTTGTGTATTCATATGTAACACATGTTTATGGACCGAATGTGTAGGTGTCGGTACTTGCACATGTGCGGGTAGATACATGTATGTGCGTGTTGTGTATTCTGTGCATGTCCTGCTTTGTGAAAGAAGGGCCAATAAAGAAAATGTGGCGGGAAGTGGGGTTGGCAGAAAAATGTTTTCTGCCAAATGTGTTTGTGTGTATTCAATGTCTCTCGTAATGAATACATGTGTGTATGGGCCGCTTGGACGTGGGAGTATGGGGGCTTAGCAGTGTTGGAGGAATAATCCATTGGGGGATGGGTTCCATCTTTCTCTCCAACACTAAGCCTTATGGAGGAGAACAGTGAAAGAGAGCACTCAACCCTTTTCCGCGGGCCACTTCTCCAGGGATACATGCAAAAGCCAAAGCACTTTCTCACACATCCTCTCTCCTCTCTCTTAGCATCTCCCATCTGTTCAGTGTGACACATCCCACCGTTGTCATCATCACTGCTATTAGCAATACTAATGTGTTACTGTTGCTGGGGTTTAGCACCTCTTTGTCACAAAATGTTTCCTCTATGATATGTTATGCCATTTTTCACCCTAACAAAGTCTTTTCATTCCACTCTGTTGTGACTTGTCAGATACTGGATAAATAAGACAACACTGAAATAGACTCTTGTTTGCAGTTCACTATTAATGTTTGCTCAGTGCAATCACCTCTGTTTATATGCCCACCTACTAATGCAATGACAATGCACCGCTCTCTTTAAAAATGAATGCACCACCTATGTCTAAATTACCTTGAATATGACCGTGTAGGCACTTTTTAAAATTCACCATGGTCCCTGACAGGTGTTGTGACCTGAGGATGGGGAGACTGACAAACAAGAGCGCAGCATCATCGCCATGGTAACGCCACAATGATGTGCAGGAGCCAGAGCCACACAAATGAATAGTAATGTCTCTCTCCCTGAGAAAGCTTTTATCTGGAGTTGTACATATGGCTCTATCTTGTTGTTCTAAAGGGAGCTCACGCTACATAGTTTTGGCAATTACAGCATGTTTTATATCTAATTACCTAGTATTGAGCGCAGATATCCAACATCTGTTCAGTGAAATGATCTGTATGCTGCCTAATGACAGACTGGGCCCCTCCACCACTTACAAACTTAGTTATTGTCTTTTCTCCCTAATTGCAGCAAAAGCAAATGCACATAGGTAGTAATCAGACATGCTAATACTATGTTTCTCCGACTGCTGTTACATGCTGGGGTGTAAGCACAGTTGCCCATATCAAAATCGCTGGAGTGTACTCACGAGTCTCTGAGCAATTACAAATCTGTCAATCTACATAATGTAGAGGAAATGCGTGACGTAAACACCAAGAGACTAGGGAGCTGGTGCCAAGCGAGAAAAGCAAAGAGGGAGAAGTGCCAGAAGGTGCTGAAAATAAACCCATAATCATCAATAGCAAACTACATTTTTAATGCTTTTAAGTGTGGAAAAGGAATAGGATTTAGATTTTATATAATTAGTCTGATGCATATGTCCCACTGAATCACCTGTTCCATATGCATCTTATCTTCCCCTGCATCATGAGCTGTTTCCTGGCTCACAGCAACTGTACCTGACCTGCCTAAGCACAAAAAGCTGATCCTGGCATTCTTAGAACCCTGCCGGGCCTTCAGCCCCACTGCCTTATACACCTTCCAGATTCTCCTCCTCTTACAAGCAACTGCACATGTCCAGGACAGCGGCACCAAGGACAAGCCTGACTGTTCAGATTACTGATAATTAGAGGGGAAGATTAGAGTCCAAATCTCCAGATGGCTGAGGTAAATCCCACTCCAACAACACCGACAGACACATTTACAGCTGACTGCTTAAACCAAGATACATCTACTCACACAGTGCAACTGCTCCCTATGTTTTCATACTGTTCATTTGGAGTGTTACACAGTGTGTCTGTAACTTCCTTTACATTATGTTATGTAATCATATAGTAAACTCAGAGCCAAGGCCATACTATTTGTCGGGAGGTTCATTCCTGTCATTGTAATTTCACTGCTACCATATTAGCTTCTCAGTTAATAGAAAGTTCTTCATTTTTAAAGAAATTGTGTAATTCCATCCTACATGACAATCTATCTTTTCCATGATTTAAGGGATTCATACTTGGCTCATCCTCTACCCTTCTGCCAAGCTTTATAAAAATCTCTGCTGCTTTTTGCATAATTCGGCTGACAGAAAAATTGAGTGATTACTTCCTTGGTTGAAAAAAATATATGCCTATTTATATCATAATTTAAGAGCTAGTATGAAACAAATTCTACAAACTCCTCTGTATGAAAAGCTGTGTCTTAAATGTACCGACAGTGACTGATGGTATGCAATTAAAATTTTATTAATGTGCAAAAAGGAACATTAGTTGGAATTGTTGCCACTATCATCTGATTTGCATCAGCTACAGATAGATCTACTGGGTCTCCTGAAATGCAGCGCATTTGCAAACTAATTTTATCAATAGGGGAAGTTTAGTCAGAATTGATCAACGGACTTCTGTTTCCTGCATCTGTTATTTCCAAAGCTTCCATCTTGTTTTGCACAATTTTGAGTTTCCCTATTTTTATCCTTTTCTCTTTTTTCTCTCAACAGCTTTTCTTACTCTATCACATTCAACCTCTCGATGGTACTCATCATATGTCCATCCATCCATTTTCTACCCCTTAATCCTCGTGAGGGTCAGGG
>JAQQAE010023368.1:0-10053 GCA_029823295.1 Pseudamia nigra
TTATAAGGCACACCTTTGATTTTTGAGAAAATTAAAGGATTTTAAGTGCGCCTTATAGTCCGAAAAATACGGTACTTTATGGCTTATAATTTAATGTAAATGAGTGAAGGGACATTGAACTTGGTATAAGAACTACAGTTATTCTTATATATATCCTTAAATTCAAACATATACCGTAGTTTATGTCATGACCAATGGGGACTTGTCAATAGAAACTGAAACTAAAATGATTTAAGAACATCTTTCAGGTTTTCATTGTCAAAACAAAGCCACTGCATTCAAAATTAAGATCTTTAATATCCATAATATAACTCAATTTTATAAATTGGTATAATTTTGGTATAGACAATAGGTAGACACTGCATGTATGTCATCATAAACTGAATTCATTGACCATAATTTGACTTGGCCTCTTTTGTCTTTTTTTGTTCTATCAAACTATATGTTTTCCTGTTGGAGGTAAATAAATACATCAATCGTAGTTACTGATCTGAACAGTTGACACTATTACTCATTGCTGATATTTTCTTTAAAATGATTGCACAAGTCAGCTCTATAAATGAACATTTATAATGCATTGAGGGCTGCAGGAGGCGGGGGTCTGCACCTCTGATGAGTGACTTCTAGATTATTTGGTTCATTTCAACATATTGCCAGTTGTCACTGAGTAGGACTAAAAAGTATTCTGTCAAACACCTACTATGCTTTTTGGAAGCACATGTGACTGTAAACTAAATTTCTTTACTTTCATTTCTGATCGGGTGAGTGTCTGTCTCAGCTTCTTCATCAATGTAATTTTTTTTCGTAGGCATAAAATGTGTGTCTTCAGTGTAAAAAAAAAAAAAACAAAACAAAACATGCCTCCTGAGTCATAAGTGACAAGATCACTTTACATTTGCCACAGCAACCATCCAATCCATGCAAATGACTATGGACAGCTGACAGACAAGTCACCAGACAAATTCATGAGAAATATATTTACCATGACTTGTGCCAACATGTGCCATTGAGTCTCATTGTAAGCATAGATTTCAGGTTGGGATTCACCCCTCTTAATGGGTTAATTTTTGTTCCGTGATCATTTGATTAATTTTCTCTTTATTTTCCCCATACTTTTGCTCAGTCTGTTCATTTCCTTGATCACTGAGGCAATTCCCTTTCCTTTAGCAGGGAATTTTGTTACTTTTGCTCATTTAGTGGATCCTGACGGAGGAATGGTCAGAAGGAGCTGCACTGTGTCTTTGAGGATTTGGAGGAAGCATATGTCAGGATGCCAAGGGAGGAGTTCTGGTGTTGTATGAGGAATTCTGGAGTGGCAGAGAAGTATGTTAGGGTGGTGCAGGATATGTATGAGAACAGCACAACAGCGGTGAAGTGTGCTGTAGATGTGATAAGGTGGACGTAGGGTTGCATCACGGATCAACTCTGAGCCCCTCATTTGCAATGGTGATGGACAGGCTGACAGATGAGGTCAGGGTGGTGGATGACATTGTGATCTGTACTGGAACTAGAAAGCAGATGGAGGAAGACTTGGAGACGTGGAGATATGCACTGGAAAGAAGAGGAATGAAAGTCATAGTGTGAGATGTCACATGTCTGTGAGTGAAAGGGAGGCCAGTACAACAGTGAGGTCACAAGGAGCAGAAATGGAGAAGTGAGGACAGACCTCGCAGCCAGAGTTAAACAAAGTTCATGAGGCCATAGTTAAGCCAGCTATGCTTTAGAGATGTGACACTGATGAAAAGACAGGAGGCGGAGCTGAGGCTGTTGAGACTCTCCTTGGGTGTAACAGGGATGGACAGGATTAGGAATGAGTGTACCAGAGGGACAGGTCAGGGTGGATGTTTGGAGACAAAGCCAGAGGCCAGAATGAGATAGTTTGGGCATGTGCTAAGGAGGACCAGTGGATATATTGGTAGAAGGATGCTGAAGATGGAGCTGCCACGTGGGAGGCAAAGAGGAGATTTATGTGGTGAAAGAGGACGTGCAGCTGCTGTGGTTGGTGTGAGAGGTCAGAGGGAAACGTATGACTTGCGGTGGTGACCCCTAAAGTGAACACCCCAAAGAAGGAAAAGTGCAGTTTCTTGCTCATAAATTTTATTTTATGATTTTTTTTTCAGTTGTGATTTATTGTAAACGCTAGTATGAGCAAAATATGTATGAGCATTTTTATCAATCTTATTATATTCTGTATGAGTTGTAACAAAAATGTAATATGTAAATTCAGCTACAGTAGAAAATGTGATAAAGTTTTTATGCCTCTCATTTAAACCAAAAAGCTCTACTACTGGCCACAAACATGTTGCCAACAGTCTTCTGTCCTGTCTGCATGATCTTCACCAAACTGAAAATAAGCAGCAATGTGCTTTTTGTAGAGCAGTGACAGGAGGAGTAAAGTGACCGTGGATGTTATGCAACTACACAAAAAAATATTTTCCATTCTGTGAAATGGTGGTACCAGGGTTTGAAGCTGTTTTGCGGCATCTACACTACGACAGCTTGCCATCATTGATGGAACAATGAATTTGGATTCATACAGGTGAATTCTAAAGGAAAATATCAGGACATCTGTTGATGAACGGAAACTCAAGACAAAGTAGGTCATGCAGCAAGTCATTGACCACACACGTACAAGTCATTCAATGAAGGAATGGTTAAAAAGGATAAAGTTCATGTGAAAACATGGTCTAAGGCATTCTTAAAGATTATTGTTAAAATCATGCCCACATGTTTTGCCCAACATGGCCTTCATCAGGACAGTCTTGCCCTAACCTTCAAGAATGCCTCACACCACGCATTTATGTTAGAATCAAAAATATCCCCACACTGAACGATAGCACTTTTTTGACACTCAAGTAGCACTCCTTGCACCTGTTTTTTAATTGAGGATAAGGTTCATGTTCAAGTCCATGGTCAAGACAAAATTCTCACCTGAATTCAATCGAAATGTTGTGGAAGAACCTGAAATGAGCAATTAATTTGAGCAAACCCACCAGCATCGCAGAGCTGAAGCTGTTCTGTCACAGGAATGGGCTAAACTTCCTCCAAGCTGATGTGCAGGACTGATCAGCAGTTGAGTTGCAGTTATTGCTACACAAGGGGCTCACACCTGACACTGAAAGCAAAGATTAACATAATTTTGCCACACACAGATATGTAGTATTTCCTCAGTAAATCAATGATAAAGTATAATATTTTGGTCTCCTTTGTTTAATTGGTTCTCTTTATCTACATTCAGAACTTGTGTGAAGATCTGATGATGTTTTTGTTCATATTTTTGCAGAAATATAGAAAGTTCACAAACTATCAAGCATGACTGTATGCTGGTTTGTAATTAGTATTTGTGTAATTTTTGTAGATTTTGTGGATTTTTTGGTTCAGTTTGGCCAATTTTTGCTCATTTCTGACTCTATTTTTGAGCCTTTTTTGAGCCTTTCATAAGCCAATGTAGAAAAAGAACTGCAACTGTGCTAGCAGGTCACCAGAACAGAAAATTAAGTGTTCAGTGTTTCAAATCGCGAGGAGAATCCAGGGACACACAGCTAAAACTGCACCCACCACGGTTCAAACAAAAATCTATGCAGAGATATCTTTGTTGTGCTGATGAAATTGTGGCATTGACGATACCACCCTTGTGTCACATAACGCATAATTTATTGACCGCTCAGTTATTGGCTTAAATGCTGCTCCACTCCAGTCTAATAATTCAGCAGCAGTTGCCAGGCTTTAGGCTTTTACCTGAATGAAGACACCCTTGAGTGTCCTCAGCATCTTCCACACACACTGAGAAATGGTGGAGCCACATAAACACAAATCAAAGAATGAAAAATAACATCGGGGTCCTTTGGAAGTGTAGTTCCTAGCTATGTACATGTGAAGAACAGCCCAAATTATTCAAATGTTCTTATCAGTCAATATTGACAATCACCGCAATAAATGTTCCATCATGACTTTATCCAAGTTTAAAGGCTGAATTTTGGTCCTAAGTGAATGTTCTGAAAGACAAAGTTTTTCCTTTTCAGTTCTTCTATCTGAGATCATGCAGGTGCTGCTGTGCATCTTGCACATACACAAGCGACACAAACATACAGTATCTGAATGGATTCATTTAAAGATTATATATTCGTCCTGATGCAGCCAAGTTTCTGAAAGGCTGAATAAATCAATTTGGTGATCACTAATTAATTCATTGATTAATACAGATTTAGATTCAAGTGGTCTTATATTTAATAATTCATATTTAATTGTCATATTTTTTATTTTCTGTGTGTTCTGAGGGGCTAATTTTTATTAGATTATTTTGGTTTCCTCTTTTTCTTATTTACCATATTTTCCTGATTAAAAGTCGCGGTATTTTGCATAATCTGGCGAGGGGAGCGACAAATACATTGAAGCGACTTATATTTTGAATAAATTCGACTACAGGGTGCTTGTCACACTGACAGTCGCTAGAGGAGACGAGCTGCAGCGCAGCTCAGGCGCACACCCGCGGCTGCGCGCCTGAGCCCCGAACAGATGCGACCTGTTCTGCAGAGCGACTAATACACGTTTTTTTCTTCTTCATTATGCATTTTTTGGCTCGTGTGACTAACATACTGGAGCAATTTTTCACCCGAAAAATACGGTGTATAATTTGGCTGAGTTGGGTAGCAGAAACAGTTTCTAAAGGTGGGTAACAGCTGTGGAGAAGTAGAGCTGAATAGTACTGTGACTGTCTCTGTCACTTATATACAGTGTAGATGAGGTGCCATGTCATTTTATTGTATATATAATATAAAGTAAAAACCTCAAACCCTCCATGCTTCACTGTATTGAAGCAGTAATTTGTGCAAATGGAGCTCTGATTAAGTATTGGGAGCATAAAGAAGCGTACTTCTCAGATGTTTGACTTTTCTATATTGTAGATCCTTTTCCTAATGCATCTTATGAACCAGTATAATATTTTGAGAAACTGGATTTTTAGATTTACATGAGCTGTAAAACATAACCTAACTGTCTCAAAGTTAAAGTAAAAACAACTTGAAATAGTTCAATACATGTAAGTCCTTTTCATATGGTGTCAGTGCAGTACCCACTGACGTAGGCCTTGCTGACCCAGGCAGTGTCCAAACTGGTTTGACTCGATACATAGATAGATATGAGGACTGTTAGCTAAACGGGGGAGGAGGGGTTTTGGTTCCAGGTTGGGACAAAGACCCATGTCCAGTGTGCTCTCTGCTCAGCCTGCACATTCTCATTTTCACACACAGAGGCACTAAACTGCCACTGACTGCCAAGTTGTTCATTTTGTAGCTGGGTGTCTTGTCAGCCCAGCCACAGAAAATTAACTCCTGCTGCCTCTAGACACTCATTGAATGAATAATTGAAGTGTGGGGGTTCTTACAAGAATTAGATGGGTGATCTGAGACTGTGAAGTGACAAGCCCACAGTAACTTTAGACAATAAGGAGCACTTCATGTTCTGATGCAGTCGAGCCAAAGCGCGGTGAGAATGTTTCCAGGTACAGTTGAGCGATGTGTCTGGGCCCACGTTCAAAATATCCATATCTTCAATTACCAGATTGTACTTTACTTTCACAGACTGATGTTGTTGTTTTACTGCTGTGCTCAGAAAACACTTCACACATTAGCATCAGAACCCGAGCGTTAAGTAATATGAAGGCCCTCCTGAGACAACAAGGAGGACTCAAAAATTCACAAAACTATACCCAGGCATCCAGTGCACTGGAAAAACCTTGAAAAAAATTTAGCCATGCATATGGTTTTAGGAATAGATTCTTCATTTCACAGATATTTTATTATTCCTTATTATTCTTCATTAGCTTGTTCACTTTGTTATTTTCTTCATTATTTTTTCATTCTCATTCATTTTGTTTATTCGGCGCTTGTTTTGTTCAGTTCACAATACTCATTTAAAATTCGCTCATTCTCATGCGTCAGATCCTTTAAAGAGCAAAAAAATAAGGCCACATCATTTGGATTTTTCAACATTTTCTTTCCTTTTTTGTTCCATTCATGAATTTATGCAGAAAACCACAAATTAGCACATTAACTTTTTACCAGAACATAGAAACACTTGCCCAAAAATTTCTCCCCTTGTTCAAATAAAACTTTAACACCTGCCTTTGCTGAAATTTACCAAATTTTGGTAGGTGAGTATCTGTTCCAAATGAAGAAAAAGTCTCTTAAAGACATACCTTAATATCCAACCGGAGCTATTTTTTTTATATTTTTGCCAAATCCATCCAGTGTTTGACCAAAAAATGATATAACATTAGTATTAGTTCTCCAACATCAAAGCAGTATTTGATTTATCCATCCATCATCTTCTGCTTATGCTGGTCAGGGTCTCGGGGGCAGCAGCCTAAGCAGAGACGCCCAGACTTCCTTCTCCCACCCACCTCCTCCAGCTCCTCTGGGGGGACCCTGAGGTGTTCCCAGGCCAGTCAAGAGGCATAATCCCTCCAACGTGTCCTGGGTCTGTCCCAGGGCCTCCCCCCAGTTGGAGCTAGTTTTGGCAACTGGGGATTGGACCATCCGGGCCCCTACCTTTGGTTGTCACCCAAACTACACAACACCGGACTCTTACAATGCTTCCTGCAGGTGGTGGGTCCACAGAAAGACATAGTCTTAAGGGTCTTCTGAATCACTCTTAGTCTGACCTGTCACCTAGGGAGACCCTACCAAGGGTGAATTGCCCCTGACAACCTCTCCACCATGATAAGGTGGTGATTCAAGGAGAGAGTATTTGATTTACACCCACATAATAATGCTCATGTACCAAGGTTGTAGATTTGGTTTGAAAGTTGGTTTGGAGACTTTTAGCTGAGAATTTCTTGGTCCTTCTGCAAATTTTGATCATCAAATATTTTATATTCTGTGCTCTGGTGAGTTTGCCTTTATTGCATACATTGATTTTGTTCATTTTGATTTAATGCTGTGAATGACACCAGTTTACAAACACATTTCTACATGTGCTATTAACAGAGCTAGGTACATTTTTAGGAACAGCTGTGGCTCAGTAGGCAGAGCAGGTTGTTCATAAACTGGAAGGTTGGTGGTTCAATCCCTGGCTCCTCAAACTCCTTGAGCAAGACACTGAATCACATGTTGCTCCCAGTGACTGTTGACTGGTGTATGAATGTGAATGGGTTGAGTGCCATAGGGTAGAATGGCACTGTGCAACACCATTTACTCAGTTACATATACTTGAGTAGTTTTTGACAAAATATATGCTTATGAGATATTTTTTTGCAGAATATTTTTTACTTTTACTCACAATTAAAATTGGCCATATCTCAATAAGTAGGAGTCACTTTTACACATCCATAATGAAAAACAAAACAAACAAAATAGTCAACAAATAGGCAATGGAATCAACAAAATAACAAAAAATAAAGTAAGAGCAAAATAATCAATAAAATGTTAACAAAATGAACAAAATAATAGACAAACCATCCACAAACATGGCAAAATATTTATACCGAATGTTAAAAAATGAACAAAATTAGCAAAATAATCGACAAAATATTAACAAAATAGAAAAATAATCAACAAAGTATCAACAAAATGAGTGAAAGAAGTGACAACATATCAACAAAGTAAACAGAAAATAGCTAAATAATCAAGAAATTATCAAAATGTAACAAAGTTAGCAAAATAATCAACTATATAGAAAAGCAAAAATGTGCAATTATGAGAAGTACTCATTATTATAAGTAATTATGGTTCTACTTGAATCATTGTAAATATAAAGTAACAGTACATTTGCTTGAGCATCATTTCTATTTATTGTATTTACACCACAGGTTAATTCTAAGGTGGACAAATCCCCTCATTCTCCCTGACAGACATAAAGATAAGAAGCTTGTGCCATTGATCCATGTCTAAATCTTTATTTTTTGAACTTTTGCATTAGTTTTATGATTTCCTTATGTCTGCTTCGCAGTGTCATTGAATTTCAAGTCTACATCACAAGCAAAAATAGTTAAGTGAAAATTGACACAAACAAACAGACGAATGTGTCCCATTTACAGATTCAGAAATCAGTTGTATGTGTGATCTAGACTGCAGCACATATTGTTCTGGGTGTAACAGGAGGGGTATTTACTTTACTTTTTGCTGTAAATAAGTTTAAATAGGCAAGTTTTCACAGTAAACGCAGACATTATGTCCATGGCTGTTTTACAGGCTACTTTTTGTTTTGACTCTTCTTCAGAGTTTCATTTTACGTAGGAGGCAAAGAAGAGGGCACAGTCTTTTTTCAAAGTAGAATAAGTATCACCTCATTGCTTCAGTACTGTAATAATAATTGACCTAAAATCTCTGAAGCCATGCACATAAAATTGTAATGAGTAAGTTTGAGCACATCATCATCATCTGCCTCCTCTTGTTCTCACTTTTTTTCCCTCCTCAGCCTCCTTTTGAAGTCGACTGTTGAGAATAGATCAGCAGAGATACTGGAGGAGAGAAGAGTGGGTGAATGTTAGGACTCTGTAGCAACGAGACGTTTGTGGATTCTGTGTCCACCTCCAGATGATAATATTGTCAAGCAATATCAATCCTCTGTTTGTTCTTTAAAATACAGGTGGGCAATAAATCCATGATTGTGCTTATGCTGTATACAGTATCATGTTATTTAATGATGACTGATTGTGAGAAACAGATTTTATTAGTTTCTAATAATGGATTGACACACAATCCAAGACACCCAAAGCACTTCACACGTAATCCATTATTCATTCACTCCACAGTCATGATGAGCTCACCACAGCTGCCCTGGGGCAGACTGACAGATATGTGGCTACCAGTCCACACCAACAGCTTCTCTGAAAACCAGCAAACATACAGTCACATTCATACAAGACAAGGTGGGTGAAGTGTGTTGCTTAAGGACACAGTGGCAGAGCTGGAATGGAGTGGGGTGCCCAGTGGGGTGGTGCCAACCTTCCAGGTTATCGGACAACCTGCTCTACCTCCTGAGCTGCTGCCGCACCATATACTGTAGTGACGATGAGAACTCAGAGTTTGAGCTACAGAGTCTGTTTATAGTGACTAGACATGTGCCCCTCCTTGAATTGCCACCTTGTCATGGTGGAGGGTTTGTGTGCATGAGTGATCCTAGGAGCTATGTTGTCCCTGGTAGAGTCTCCCAAGGCAAACTGGTCCTAGGTGACAGGTCAGACTTGACCCTTATGACTATGTCTACCTGTGGGCCCACCACCTGCAGGCCTTCCTGGTTTGGGTGGCAGCTGAAGGCAGGGGACTGGGTGGTCCAATCCCCGGTTGCCAAAACTAGTGCCAACTGGGAGGAGTCCTGGGACTGTCCCAGAACATGTTGGAGGGATTACTCTTGACTGGCCTGGGAACGCCTGGGGATCCCCCTGGAGGAGCTGGAGGAAGTGGATGGGGGGAGGAAAGTCTGGGCGTCTCTGCTTCTGCTGCTGCCCCCGAGACCCTGACCAGGATAAGTGGAAAATAATGGATGGATGGATGGATGGATGGATGGATGGATGGATGGATGGATGGACATGTCTGTGTATCAAAAATGCAGTGACTCTGGAAGAGCTGAATTGAATCAAATTCCCTTTTAGGGAAATTTATTGGGGGTGACATGGTGGTGTAGTGGGTAGCACTCATGCCTCACAGCTAGAAGGTCCTGGGTTTGATCCCAGGACGCCCCAGGTGGGGCCTTTCTGTGTGGAGTTTGCATGTTCTCCCTGCTTGGGTTCCAGGCAGGATCCAGGGTGTACCCTGCCTTCGCTCAAGTCAGCTGGGATTAAGGCAGCTCCAGCACCCCAACCCCAACCCTTCAATTCAATTCAAGCAATTCCAGAACCAGCAAACACTCAGCAAGGACATCAGGAGACCAAGCAACCTAAAGACCTAGGGCAGAGGGAGGAAGCACAAAACCCCGGGAAAATGCAAGTTAGTATCACAATATTGCAAGACAATGAGGTGACTGGAGAGGTGAGAGATGAGGAAAGACAAGGAGGATGGAGAAAGAAGGAGAAGGAGGGAGAAAGGAGGGAGAGAGAAGAAGGGAGGTTTAAGA
>JAQQAE010023369.1:0-10053 GCA_029823295.1 Pseudamia nigra
CCCTGCAACATCTCCACATAGCCAGCTGCCGTTTGACGCCTCTGCACAACCTGAAGCTCCATTGTTCCATTGAAGGACAAAGCCCCCACATCATGATGGTGCCCCTCCACTGTGCCGTGTAGAAAACATCTCAGGTGGGATCTCCTTGTCATGCCAGTTACATTGGAAGCCATCAGGACCATCAAGGTTATTTTTTTTTCCTCATCAGAGAATAAAACTTTCTTCCACATTTCAATGTCCCATGTTTGGTGCTCTCATGCAAACTCCAAGCAGGTAATTTTGTGCCGTTGAAAGAGACGAGGTCTTTGAAGATGTTTTTTTGTTCTTAAAACCTTTCTCTCACAGATGCCATCTAATGGTTATGGGACTGCAGGTGGCACCAGTGACAAGCTTAACTTCGGCCGAGGATCATCCCGTATCTTGATGAACAGCCAACTGGATCCTCCGGCTCAGGGCTGGTAAAATTTTTTTAGGTCTACCGCTTGACTTTTTTTCCCATAACCCTCAGGATCTTTTAAGAAGTTTAAAATGACTGTCTTATTGCGTACAACCTCAGCAGCAATGGCACGCTGTGAGAGGCCTTGCTGATGCAGCTCAACAATCCGACCGCGTTCAAACAGAAAAAGCTTTGTTGCCTTTGCCATCAGGAGGTCATGACAGTGTGGAGACCTGACAGAAAATGACACTGAATCCCCGTTTTTGCGAAGACTTGGGCTTTTAAAGGCTGTGGTCTTAAACTTTTGATGAACAGCCTATTTCAGTTTAATGGTTGTTTGCAATAAATTGCTTTCTCAAAAATTTTCCTTGTCTCACTCCCATTTCTTCTTTTTCCATTTTGAAACACTACTAAGAACCTTCTTGAGATCCAACAGTGCAAAATGTACATTCTTGCAATTTTTTAACTGGTCTTAAAATTTTGATCAGGGTTGTACCTGTTTAGGATCATCAAACAAATTTTAAGGTGAAACAAAGACAACTTATATTAATAAAAAAAAAATACAGTTTTAAAATTTTCATTCCATTTCTTAAGGGAAAGGGTTATCCAAACCTACCTCGGCTTGTGTGATAAATAAGCACAATGAAATCAGTTCTTTACCAGAAAATCCTGGTCATCAATTCATGACGTCATGCTCAAGTGCACTTGGTTTATGTAGCAGCACAATTACATGAAACACACCAGCAAGTCCACCTCTGAATGACTAAAAAAAAGGTTTTGGTCTGGCCTAGTCAAAGTCTGGGCCTAAATCTGATTGAGATGCTGCGGCATGACCTTAGACAGGGCATTTACGGTCAACCCTCCTCCCAGCCCCCCATGCTGCAAAGGAGGGTGGGACAAAACTCCTCCACAGTGATGAGGAAGTCTCATTGCCAGATATCGCAAATGCTTGGTTGCAGTTGTTGCCGAGAGATGTGGTACAAATAAGTGTTAGGTCATTTTATTTGTTTAACCTCAGATAAATCACTGAGGGAGGATCCTCGTTCTCAATATTTGTTTTCACACAATGCCAGGTTGGTGCATTTACTCAGTTTTTTTGAATATTAAAATTCGTTTGATGATCTGAAACCTTTAAGTTCAGACAAATACAGTGGTACCTCGCATAAAGAACTCTTCACATAAAGAAAAATTTGCATACAGAAGAAAAAATTGGCAAAAACTCCAAACCGCATAACAAAAAATTATTCGGACTGCTAGCCGTGTTGTGGAGAAGGCTACTGCTGCTTTGGATCAAACAGAAGGAAATTGCTGGTGGTACTGTACCTTTATTAAAGCCATCGGGCCTCAGCGTGTCGGCCGCCGGCGCCCGGGCCTCGCCGTGTCGTGTCGGCCGTCGGCTACAGACAGACGCTGTCGGCTGGAGTGTTCAGAAAGCTGTTACACCAGACCTGAGGGCACTTTGAGTGGGTTAAATGAAAAACACACGCTCCGGTGAGCTTCCCTGGTGCCTACCGACTTCCTCCATCGTGTGAATCCGACTTTAGCCCCTGTAAATCGGCCACTTTACGAGACTGTTCCCGGCATGGAAGCTAGCATCCATTGCTAGCATCCATCGCTAGCATCACTTTTAGCAACAAGGCCGATGTTGGAGCTGTATTAAGAGACAGTTATGCCTCCAAAGGGTGATTTAAACCTAAGGAAACGTCAGTAAGAGTGATTTAGCGAACGCACAGACTGGAAGGATATGGGGAAGCGCTGCCCCGCGTCTGTCACGGCACCGGGAACAGAGACTAGCCGGGGAGCAGCTGTCCTCTCTGGTTAGCAGACGCAGCAGCAGCCCGTCATCTCCAGATAAATCACTGCCGTCCTCATTCAGCACAGTTATGGACGTGTGCAGTGTCCACGTACACACTACGAATCATAAGCCAAGGTAAGAATACATTTTAAATCATTTTTACAACTAATTTCATGCATTCCGTTTCAAATAATTAACATAACTTCCTTTTCAAATAATAATAATAAATAAATGTGCAGGTAGGGGTGTGTAATACATACGTTATATGGGAGTTTGTCTTGGGTCCAGAACGGATTAATTGGTTTTACATGTATTCTTATGGCAAAGGTCCATTCGCATAACAAAAAATTCACATACAGAATGTGACGTCGGAACGGATTAATTTCATTCTGCGAGGTACCACTGTATACAGAAAACAGAAAGGAGGAAGGGGGGTGGCATATTTTTCATATTACTGTTAATATTCATATTTTTATTGTACTTTAACAATAGCGAGTCTAACACATGACAATAATAAAGTAGAAAGCGCTCAGAGAGCACAGACCTCTGCCAAGGCAGCTGTTTCTCTTCATAGTAAAAACCTACCATTATTATATGAACCTATGCTCTTTTTTTTAAAATTAGGGACAGTGCATATTAATTTACATCTGCAACAAATACAGCTGTAAATATACCAGATTATAGCACAGCTGCAAATTTCAGTCTGTTGCCCTCAGGCAGGTAACAGACAAATGACAACACATACACAAAGCAGACATAAACATAGAACATTAAGAGAAACAGGCTAAAAGTGATCACAGACTTGATTTTGCTTCATCCACTTTTTCAGATTTGTCCTGAAGGTCGCATATGTTTGTGAGTGTCTTACTGTAAGTGGTAGGCTGTTCCAATATTTAGTTCCTTTGACTGACAGCACTGTTTGTCCAAATGTCCAAATCTCTTCAGGCCGTGGCGCTGGTGCCAATCCCACTTACACACTTCAGTTTGATAAAATCCTTCAAAAATCTTTCATGCATAATGTTATTTCACCCAAAAGTAATATTCCTAAATGTATTTGACCCTTGTTATTGGATTCTTTGACCATGAAAACCTACCATCAGCATTTGGAATCACATACATGTCATACACCTACATTATTAGTTCAATAGTTATTCACAAAAAATAATATTTCCATAATGGCGGTTTACTTCTGGATCCAGCTTACAAAGACAAATGTTGAATGAGACCTTATCTTACAATGATGAAGAGTCCATTAAAAATCTTCTGGATTCAGATGATGATTCAGGTCATTTCCAGAATCTAATCGGTTGGTCTTTATGCCATGTCTGACCTATCCTGAAAATTTCTTCCAAATCCCTTCATAACGATTTGAGTTAATATTGTGAAGAAACAAACAGATAAATAAACTCAGACAAAAAAACCCTCCTTGGCTGAGGTAAAAAAGCTCAAAATTATGAAAAATTGAAAAACAGTCAACGGTAAATTTAACCTGATGCAGTGTTAATGAGACTGCAGATTTGGAGAGGGTAGATTATTTAGTTATTCTGTAAAGCAACACAGAGAAAGCAATAGGAGCAAGCGTTTAACCCACAGCAGTTTGCCCCTCATTTGACACTACACACACAAAAAAAAATTAAAATAATTGATCAATTTACTCAGGGGCCAAACTAATCAATAAGATACATTATTAAAAGAAGGCTATTGATCAGGATGGAGGCAAGCCGAGTAAAATGTTTACCGCAGCAGAGAGTCTGGGATCAATTGTGTGGCCAATGCAGTTGAATAGAGCCTCATATGGATCGATGTGTGATGGAGCAATAGGCATTATGGATCTGCCCACTGTCCCTTTGTAGCAGATGCAGAATGAAAGAGTGAAAGTTGTGGTGTTCAGAGATACTGTAGAGATCAAGTCTGGGACAGGTTTGGTCAGCTTTGTCAACATAACAATTGGGAGTAACTATAACTGACTGCTGTTTAAGTATTTATGTGTGCCGTATGTACATTGTTACTGTTCACATCACCTTTTTATCTATAACTACTGGCTTTAAAGTTGTACAGTCACCATAAAGATTTCACAAATGCTCCAGTTTGCCTTTTAGATACCGAGAAAACAGTGATGCAACAAGATGAAAAAAAAAAAGTAACATGACTGAAAACCACATAAAAAAACATAATGATGAAAATGATGAAAATAGCTCAGATGAAACAACGTGACTGGAATGATGCAAAAAAACTGAACAAGACAAACAATGTAAAATACAATAAAAGGTGCATTACAGCAATATTAAAATGTGTCTATACACTAGTGCTGTAGACTGCAAACTACTACAACATGTTGAAATATATTTACTTCTTATTTTAATTACTTATTAGTTGAAGGTGAACCTTGCCACTCAACAGTGACTGTAATTTTCTTTACCACAAATAAATGCAGAAATACCTCTATTTGGGTATTTTTTCTGTGAATTACACACTTGCATATGGGATTCAGAGTAAAAAGACACTGACATAAAGTGTATTACAGTAGTTAGAGTATATGTATCAAGGCTAAAAGTTGGGTGTAATACTGTATGTGGACAAACACCTGCAGAAATACATTTGTGTGTGTATGGCTAAATTTGGAGACTACTGATTGTAGACAAGAACATTTTAAAAAAGTCAACATAGACCCCTACTCTGCCATCAGTTCAAGGAGCTATTTTCCACACAAAAGAAAGCTTTGAGGGGAGAAAAGAGAAGGGCAGAAAAAGAAACAGATTTTAAAATGTGCTCTAAAGAAAAGCAGACTCAAGGCTCCTCTCTTCCCTCCCTTCTTTTCTGGCTCCTTTCTTTGCAGCTATAGAAAGGAACAGAATGATTGTGGGGTGCAGTTGGGGGGTGGGGGGATGGGGTTTACTGAATAGACCTCAACGCTTTTACAGATTTCCTCTCTCTGCACCATGGAGGACATCTGACCTTTGAGGGGGAGGATGAGGGAGAGAGGGGAGACAGAGATAAAGAAGGAGGGGTAGCTTGGATAGAGGGGAGGGAAATCATAATGAAAAGTGGTAATTCCTTAGAGAGGGAGTGAGAAAAAAATGTCTAAGGGCCAGTAATGAGATCGTCTGACTAGCGAGTTGCTATAGCAACCACGACAGTATTACTATACAGTACACTGTATGAATGAGAGAAAGACCATCTATTGTGGCCACAAGTGGATGGGTCAGAGAAAAGAAGAAAGGCTATGAGAATATGACGAGCGAAGCGACTCAATGTTAAATGTGTGATACATTAAATGCCATTAAAGGAATTCCATCTGTGCTCTATAAGGAGAAAAAGTATTACCACAATAACATTTTCCACAGCAAAGACTGCTTTAATGTACTCCAACTTTACCTAAATTGGTCAGTCATATTTAAGAGGTTGAACAGTAGGGGCTCCACCTCCTGGAACCTTTAAGCTGTAGAGGCCAACTTTAGGTGCTGCTTCCTTGGCCTGGTGTCTACAATTTTAATTGGCCAACCAGTGTCGTGCAGTTGGACTGTTTGGTGTGTTGGTTCATCTGTGCTGAACTCCCCCTGCTTCAAGCTGAGCTGGAGATCTGATTACTGTGGTCTCTTTACAAAGCCGGCTTCCACCACCTGCTCCCACCCCACTCCTCCAATCTCTGATAAACTATCATCACTGCAGATTGAGACGAATGATCCGCCTCTTCCTCAAAGTCCCACTGCCCAACTGTTTGTGCATGTTCCAGTGTGTATGTGTGCGTTGAGGAGCAGAGAGAGAGAGAAGATGGAGAGAAGTGAAGTAAGAGGGAGGGAGTATAACTTTATGATCACAATATGTTGCTAAAGTTGATTACAAAAGTACACAGAATTATTTAGATTCCTCATTGAGAGAGAGCCCAAAAGCTCAACTTGCTTTTTTCATAACAAATTGCCCTTCTTGGGCCCTTACACTCTAGCCACGTGAGACTAGCTTGTGGGTAACGAACATTTCCTTCCTTGAAGGAAGTACTGGTTCATGTGAGCCCCGGAGACAGGAGGCAGTGTGGGTCAGTGATAATCTTATTGAATGGACAATGCTGCAGATAGGTGTGGGCGAGCTAACACGCATGCCTAGTTCGATGGAGAGGGGCAGCAGGAACTGGATGTGAATACGCACTCACGCAATGGGGTTGACAACAAAACAAAACAGCTTGATAAGAAGCACAGGCATCCCACTCCAATTTTATAGTTGATTTGTGTGGGTTAAACATGACATTCAGAAAAAAGGTGCAGGCACTAGTCCTATTCTACAGTGTGTGTGTGTGCGGGGGGGCGGGGGGGTGTCTACCACGGACAAATGGCCACAAGTACATCACGAGTTTTTAGAAAATCATGTCAAAAGGAAATTACAGGCATTTGTAAAATCAATAACCAATAAATCTTTCCTGCTGCAAAATTTAAAAAAATACATTTTGCAGTACTCAAAGTACGCAACATTTGGAGGCAACAGAGAGAAGTCAGTGATGAAGGTGAGAAAAAGGAATCACTGATGCACATGAAGAGATCTTGACAATATCACATACTGACTTCATCACTTTTTTTATTCATTCGCATTCAATTACAAAATTATACAGTGTTTCTCAATGACCCTCAGAGTAATTCATAGAGTTCTAGTGATGTGAGAGATTCTGTGCTCATCTCCAGTGTACAGCCAAACATTAATTTGTGTCACATGTGAACAATAAATTAATTTTCTTTTGGAAAGAACTGAATAACTTAATATGCTGGAGCTTTCAAATTCAAGTCAAAAGTTAGCTTACAGTTTCAGTGCTAGTTTGAAGAATGACTCAGAAAGTATTCCTCCATACACTTTAGCATTCATTAAGGCTTGGTGTGAGTGAATAACTGAACATTTTACTTAATATAACTGTAACTACTTCTGTTGGATTTACTAAATCTGCCAACAAGAAAATCATCTGTTTATACATTACAGATGTAATAAGTACACAAGCTTGTTTCCACCACATTGGCACCATCTGTCAGGAAGTACATTGCTGCTGTGCAATGATCTTAGGTAAATGATCACAGTTTTACTCTAATGTTACTGACCTTCCCACCTGCATGAATCATGCGTTAATGCAAACATGCCAAGAATATGATGGTGTATTTTTCAGTTTGCATGGTGTTATTTCACATATTTGTTTGCATGTGGACATATAAAAGATTTTATCCTATAAGTCTTCCTCTTTCAATATGTTGTGAATGCAGCATTGACTTAAAAAAGTGGATTGTCTCACAGTGCTCAAAAAGGCAGGTGGCGGAACAACTGAGAATCACCAGTCCCAAAAGCAGCAAACTTCCATAAAGTCCTAAAAGATGTCTTTGACCGAAGAGGCGAAACGAGTGAGGGGAATGGCAGAACTTGGAGAAAAAACACACAGAGATGCCAAGTGTTCACAAGTTGGAGAAAACTCTGAAGAAGTTCAGTACTAAATTAATACTGAGTTAGTATTCTTTCCACTGGACATGTTGGTAATATAGAACATTTTCTCACCCAATGAAGGTGTTGAAAAACAAGACTGTATTTGGATTCTTGGATATGTGACATAACTCTGAATGATGCTTTCACTTGATACTTGCTCTTTAATGTTTAATAAAACAGGTAACCAAGGCAACCCCAGTATGTTTTGTTTTCTGAAACCAGTGAGAGGGACATGAATGCCATTTCTATCTATGCTCTTATCAGCTTTGGACCGGAGGACAGGGGCTGCCCTTCCTTGTCCCTGCAACTACAGCCTCTTTTAGGAATCTGGGGCCACCGCTCACCATTGTGCTGTCCTACAGGAAGTGCGGTTCACTGCTCACTCCCAGCATTCACTGGGTTTCCTGTGTCAGGTTACCACGTCCTGTGTTTATTTTCTTTTGCTTTTTGTCTGTATCCACCCTATAGGATTTTTCTAACATCAACGAAACCATACAAAAGAGAGGATGGCACTATCTGAACTATTGGGAGGAGGCTGCACAGTGACAAATGCATCTTTATCTCTACAGAGGTATATGTCACCCCAAAGGATTCTGCCTCAGCTCACTATGACCTGTCTCTTGGCATCGCTTTAAATTCCCAAGTCTCTATCAGGTCTGCGGAAAGGAGTTTTTCCCCACCTAAACCAAAAAGAACCTCAATCAATTTCAAATTAAGCAGTCTATTCAATGGACATTGTCTTTGACAGATAAGCTTGTTACACCTTGAGAAAAGGCTAAAGGAAAGACTTTAAAACAATCTCTTCAAAGTAATTATTGCTCTGCTTGGAGTTTTGTTTTTCTTCCACTCCTCTAAAACAAACAGCTTTGGAAAACTTAGCAGGGTGTGATTGATAGAGAGCATGAATGATGTATAAAGTCTATTTTGCTCAGATCAATACTGAATTTCATTAGGATAAGCACACATTCACTCACGCACACACACACACATACACACACACACACGCCATCTTTTACTGAGGACATTGCAGGGTTTTCACTGTTACAAGCTCTCCACTGAATTTTCATTGATGAACATAACAGGGTGAGTATGTGCCTGGTATCATTCTATATCAGCCGCTATAAACAAGACACTCTGTCTAACGCTGACTCTCGTGTTCACTCTAAGTTGCCTTGATATGGTCAGGCTTTCCACGTGTTTCCACAAATTCACCTGCATGCTAAGCACTGACCTCTCAACTGAAGCAACACGGCCCGTCTTCATTTACCCCTGTGCAATTCCCCCTGAGGATAACTCACCTCTATTGTCCTTCCCTTCACTTCTCTGTATGCCTGCAATGATGACCATGCTGATCTTGCATTCAGATCCAACATTCACTCTAGCGACTACCTACCGTCCACCTTGACAGCAGGAGTAGAACCTGAAATGAAGGGGCAGGTGTATGCATAACTACACTACTGTATATTGCCGCATTCAGGCTGAAGGCTTTGATGCACTGTATGGTGCATCCCAGAGAGGTAGAATGTGTTTAACAAGGAAAAGACTAAACAAGTTCGGTGGAGGCTCTGGAAGTCATTTCCTACTTTGTCTTTATGTACACAGCCAGTGCTGGTCTTTAGATGGTGCTCGGATGCAGTCTGGTCTGGATACACCCCGCACAGACACACAAGGGACAGAACCGGTGACAGCTGAGGACAGTATAACATCTCTTTGACCCCCACAAATAGTTTATGCTCAATATAGAACCAAAATTTCAGTGCTATGGCTCTTTTCCTTTTGACTTATCCCTGCAATACAGATTGGATATAAAGGATATTCAGTGTGAGCTCAGCTACGGAGAAACAAACTCAGTGGCCTGCTTACACTGAAATCTGTCTACACAAAAAAATATCCATCTCAGCCACACAGGGGAACAAGTGTTGAAAAAGACTATTTCAAAAAGAAAAATACATGCTTGAAGATCCTGTTCCATAATCTCCTGAAATATTTGACACACATGTGCTAGAGAGTAAATATTGCCATTTGGATGGATCCACTCACCAAAGAATATCAAACAAGTTCAGAAACAATCACAGACATACTCTGCAAAGCTCCACATTGCTGCACAGTACACAACCAGGTCTGAAATGGTGAACAGGAGATGTCTGAGCATGCATCACACTTGGTGTTTTATGACAGAGGTCAATTACCGTGACCTCTGTAGGCTTCTATTTCATGGCAGAACAGGCGCTGGATCGTGTGGTGGGAAGAAGGGCGTTTGGGATGTTACCGCTCAGGATCTCATCTCCATGAGTCCCAGGAGATGCTGAGCCCCAGCTTGTAATGAGAGACTTTAACGTATTAGAATAGTGGAAGGGGGGGGGGGGGGGCGCCG
>JAQQAE010023370.1:0-10053 GCA_029823295.1 Pseudamia nigra
AGATTTCGGCCTTGAATTGTGAAGCGCCTAGAGATAATCAGCGATTATGATTGGCGCTATACAAATAAAGTTTGATTGATTTATTTACTAGAGTACCATTGCTGTGTGAAGTTCCTTGTAAACAGTAATTTTACATCATGAAACTGAGGCAGAGATTTTGAATGAGAATTTATTACAGCCAGTTTACAATATAAATCACCTTTCAAAATGCTCAGCTACCACATTCTCGCACATGGCTGATATTCTGAGCACTGACACAGTAAAATGACATAAAACAGAGGAATGAATTCAAATTTATAATTTCAATTTTCTCTATTTTGCTATTTTTTTGTCAACAAATTTTTGTTTATGATCAAGGTCTAGTCAAACCATCACCAGACCTGGCAAAGTCAATTGTTTTTCTTTTTTTTTTAAGAAATAATTTATCATTTTGCGATGTTTTCAGAGTTTTAGGTTTTTCAATGTTTAATTTTTTTTTCTTTTTCCATCGGTGAAGCAGGTTTCAAAATGCTGAAAAAAAAAGGAAAAAAAAAAAAAAGTTCAGTGCCAGAGTAGTTTATGTTATCAAAAACACTGGAAATGACATTTGTAATTCTCTGATACATGTACAGACTCATAAAACATTAACTTCCCACGCACTCACCTTAGACACTGGGAACACCAGCAGGAGTGGTGGACTTCTGAGCAGCCTCCTTGGCTTGATGGGCTTGAAGCACAGCCACAGCCTCGTCCACCTACAAGAAAACAAACTCTGTTAACTCTAAACTGCATTACAATTAATCTAGTGAGATACAATTTTAATGAGAAAAACAAAATTATGGGGGAAAAAAAAAATCTGGCCAAACATGCTTTGCCAGGAAACAACAGGAGTCACTAACTGACCTTTGAGCGCAGTGACTCAGGTGACTCGAGCATATGGAGAAGCTCGGAGTTGTCGATCTCCAGCAGCATACCAGTGATCTTGCCTGCCAGGCTTGGGTGCATGTTCTGGATCAGGGGGAACAGACGCTCACCTAATGGAAGGAGAATGAGTAGTCAGCACCGACCAGGCATTCAAGTGTGTAAAACCGGTTGAACAACTACTGTGAAGAAATTCTAACCCATCCACTTGTATACATGATGATCCTTCCAATACTCAAGTAAATGTACAAACCCAGCATCTGCTTCTGTTCCTGAGGAGGGGCAGCAGCCAGCATAGAGGCAGTCAGGGGCTCCTGTCCTTGGACATGCACAGCAGGCTAAGAAAAGAAAAAGACCATGGTGTGAAGTATGCAAGTACTGCATGGAAACTTTACATCATTAATCAATATTCACAACAGCATAAAAGTAGTTGTAAAAGCTGACATGTTTGGGGAAATGAACAGTCACTCTGCGTACCTGCTGCATGGTGACCTGTGGCTGGGATGCCATGTGCTGCTGGGGGTTGCGTACACCTGCAGCATATTTATACTGTGGGATGGCACGCACTGGCGCAGCAGTTGCTGATGCACTGGCAGGGCGCTGACTGAGAGCCTGTGTGGCTAAGCACAGACAGAATCATCAACAAAGTTCATTTCAATAGGTGGCCACAAAAAGGAATGAAAAGATGTGTCCTATAGTGGCTGTAATACTTACGCACACGCTGTGAGGCCATCATGCGTGGGACCTGGGTATTGGTGGTTGTTGTAGGACGGATGGTGCTGAAGGTCTGTGGCCTGGGAGCAGACGGGCGCATTGCGTTGGGCATGTTCTGGAAGTCTGGAATAAAAACCAGCATTGTATCCAGAATAGTCATGACATGAATATTCACCCTCACTATTGTAAAATGCATTTATCTCAACAATACTCACAACAGTAAAACTAATCAAATAAACGCAGAGTTACTTACGCTGAGGACGCACTCCCTGAGTGGCCCAGCGGGGGCTGGGGCGAAGCTGAGCCAGCTGGTTGGCGGAATAGTACGCAGCGCGGTTCTGAGCCTGCAAAAATATCAATACTCAAGATCACATGGTCCCTTCCTGTTCAAAATAACTGCTTTCTTGCATTGTAATTCTGTCCTGCTGACATGCAGCAGTGCAGTTCTTGGTTTGAGGACTCACTTGAGGTATAGCCGCCATGAAATAGCCAGAAGGTGGTGCAGGCTGGTAGGGGTTGAGGACAGGGTTGGGTACAGCACGAACAGTAGCCATCCGCTGCATGTACTGATTTGTAAGATGAGCCTGACGCTCCTCCTTCCGCTGAGCTAAAGCCACATACAGTGGCTTTGTAGCTACAATACGCCCATTCATTTCTGTCACAGCTTTAGTGGCCTCCTCTGGAGACGAGAAGCAAACAAAGCCAAAGCCTTTACTCCGGCCACCCTCCATCATCACCTGAAAAAGAACAGGCCAGTGAACATTCATTGCTCAACTTCTACATTCCCCAATGACTTTTTAATTCAATCTTTGTTGAGTATTGTGAATGTTTCACCTTTGCACTTGTTATGGTTCCAAATGGAGAAAATTCTTTACGCAGACGCTCATCATCTAAGCCATCATCCAGGTTTTTCACATATAAATTGACACCCTGATAAATGGGAAATAACATTAAGTTAGCAAAGTTTTGACAAACGTGTTACGTTGAAAAAAGGTTGACATTTCATACATTCAAGAAAAAAGGCAAGACCAACCTACCTGGTATCTGGTCATGCGATCCTGTTTCATCTGCTCAAATTTACGCTTGAGTTCATTCTGCCGCTCTCCTTTCTTCTGTGCACGACCCACATAGACCTGTCTACCATTCAGCTCTTTGCCATTCATGTCATCCACAGCCTGTGGTGAAATCAAACCAATGATAAATACAAAGCACAAACCATGTGTGTCAGCAAAGGACAAATGTGTTGAGCAAATGTGAGGCATCAGCATTAAAAAATATATACATTACAGAGTAATTACACACCTTCTGAGCATCTTCATGTCTCTCAAAGCTGACAAAGCCAAATCCCTTTGATTTGCCACTCTCATCAGTCATAACACGAATACTCAGTGCGGGCCCTGCAAATTATATATTAAACACGTAACAAATACATTTTCAAATACTACATCAAGCCTTGTGTGAAAAATCACTGTCGTACCATATTTTCCAAACAACTCCTTCAGCTTCTCATCGTCCATGTCTTCTCCAAAGTTTTTGATGTAAACATTGGTGAATTCTCTGGCACGTGCGCCGAGCTCAGCCTCTCTCTCTTTCCGTGATTTGAAGCGCCCAACAAATCTATTGATCAGATGACAGATTTTAGAACACACTACATTTAGCAGTTATCAAGTCCCATACATCAAAATGGCAATTTAATGCCAGTGTCCTTGCTGTGATACTAACAAGTCACCACCTTACAATTTTCTTTGTATCACCGCTGCCAGGAAGGTGTATTTTTACAATTATTGCAACCAAGTACACCTGCCTCTCTCATGAGCAGACTATTAAAATACTACTGCTCAATTTTGTGAACTTTGCTCCCCGAGTAGGGCATAGGCCATGGACACACATGAAATTTTGGACTTATATATAATATACACACACACACCAGAAAGGGCAGCTTCCTCGCCAAAACTTGACAGTCCAAGATAGTGTACTTTAAATGCAGGATTGTGATCCTTCTCATCAACATGCACACTGAGCATCCTAATAGTTACATTTAGCCATCCGGTGAAACTCATTAATTCAACTCAAGTTTGTCACACTCTGTCACACATATCACTTACTACAGCATGGAACACAAACACAAAGCTTTGCACTTTTTACAAAAACAGGTGTTTTGGCTATCATTTCTTGTGTTTTGCAAAATCAAGCAAATAAACCAGGTAGGTGCATGGAATGCAGGTTTAGTCTAGCCATGCATTTAAACTATTCAATTAATGACAAATCCTCTGAAACTCAGCACGAGAACTAACAGGTATCGTGATAACATACCCACTCAGATTAGGACATTTCTGGCATTCTACTTTTGTAAAGTTTAAAAAACCTTGCCCCAGTTCCTGGGATGTTTATGTATTAAACAAGCAATTAAACAAAACAAATGTAAATTCCAAAATTTCTTAACCAGACTAGTATTTACTTCACAGGATAATAGTGGTCCCACTTACACTTTTCTGTCATTGAGCAACATGCCATTCATTTTCTCAATGGCCCGCTCAGCAGCTTCGTGGGTCTCAAAATGTACAAAGCCGTAGCCCTTTGAGCCATTTTCATCACAAACCACCTTGGAAAAGGGAGATTTAAGCATGTCAAAAACAATCTCACACCATGCAACTCAAAAACAATCATGTTCAACCTGATGCAATCTCAAGACATGCAAAGTAGTAGTGTGTATGCAAAGTACTTAAAGCACTAAAATGGAATTAGAACCTTGCATGAAAGGATGTTTCCAAATGCAGAGAAGGTGTCATAAAGAGCCTTGTTATCAATGGACTTGTCCAGATTCTTGATGAAGATGTTACCCACACCACTCTTCCTCAGAGAGGGGTCACGTTGGGACCACATAATGCGAAGAGGCCTTCCTTTGATGACATCAAAGTTCATAGTGTCCAGTGCTCGCTCGGCTAAAAATAAGGAAAAAAAAAGGAACAAAATATTTGGTTCGGCAAGCACAAATAATGAACAGATGATATTGAGGTTAAAGACACTTTACTGGTTCTTGGGAGGAATTCAGATGTCCAGGACTACAAATTAGTGATTAATACAAAACAAACTAAAATAAGTTAAAAAAGCAAGTGCCACACTAAAACTTACACATTTGTATTAAATATTACATATATATTATCCTATTAATTCAGGGTCTATCTGGAAGACCATGTGCAATTCGACGTGAGATTGTGCCTCGAGGCAGTGGTGCTTTGCAATGCACGCACAACACGTTTACTTCAAGTCTATTCAAAATGGAGTCCAACAGGACCCAGCCTTCTCGGCGGCCACAGATACATACAACCATGTGAAGCCTACCGTCAGCGGGCTGCTGGAAGTTGACATAAGCATATCCGAGGGAGCGGCGGGTGATCATATCCCTGCACACTCTGATGGAGAGGATGGGCCCGGCCGGGCTGAACTTCTCGTACAGCATCGCTTCGGTTACGTCTGGGTGCAGGTCTCCCACGTACAGGGAGGCCATGGGGTAGCTGGGCGCGCTGGGGTTCATGTCGATCGACGCGGGTTCTCAGGCAATACGACACGAAGGAAAACTAAAATAATAGTATTTGCTGTCTCGTTAACAACTGACAGACAATATCAGTCTCCTATATGGACTCGTTTCCTGAGCAGGTCTACGAGATGAACTGCTCAAAAACCAGCTAGCTTAGCAACACGAGCTATGTAGCTTGATTAGCGAGGAGTCAGAACGTGGCCTACACGACGCGGATCGAGTATTTAAACTTTTCTCTGTCGCAGGCAATTAACAAGCCGGACAGCCGGTAATTAACGAAGCTAATATTTATATGTACAAATATAACTGAAATGACAGACTTCTCAAGGGAAGAAATCAGTGGTTACCGGTAAGAACACCTCATGTAAATCACCCACGCTTTCAACAATGACGCTAACTGCTTAGCTTGCTAACGTTCGTCTCGTTCCGTCGTCTGTTTTTCTTTTCTTCGTCCCGTTGCTTCAGTTGGCAAATCAAATCCTGCTTCACCGATTTTTATTTTTCTTATAAAAATATGTCTGCGTGTGCTCTCTAGCTTTTGGTTTGTTTCATAATAATAAAATGTGTGCCGAGACTAGCTCCGGAGCACACCCTACGCAGACGGATTACGGGAGTGAAAGGAAGGTCGGCGGAGGTTCTTCCCGATTCCAAGCGACGCCTCGGCGTGTTCACTGCCTGCCAACGTCACACATCTCGCGATATTTCAGGCTGCGTTTATTTCGTCACTTATGCACGTTTGTCTGTAGTTAATGTAATTGTCTTCATGTCATTGTCTTGACTTGTCTTCATGAAAAATAAGGCCGTTTTTAATATTAAATAATGTTCCTTTTTTTTTTACAACACTGCAGTTATTACAAGTAAGTTACTAAGTTGAAGTAAAAACCGACCAATAAACTGTGATGTATTATTTAACATTAAACTAGTCCATTACAGCCTACAACATTAACTTTAATATTTTAATGCATAGGTGTATATTTCCCCCAAAATATTAGTGCATTTTTCCTGATGATGTTAGGTCAGTTCACAATGAGTTTTGGTCCAATTTAATCTAATGTTCTTGCTTACTTTGCTCATTCAATTGCTCATATTGTTTTGATTATTAAAGTATTTTCTGTTGCCTTCAAAAGCTTATGCAGTAAAGGCACAAATTACTTACAGTTTCCAGGAGGATTCCAAATAGCCTGACGAAAACTATCAGTAGTGTTCAAACAACACCTACACCCTTCCACTTTGTCAGTGTGTCAGAATTTCTACTTTGAAATAAACCTTTATTTGCATTTTTAGTTTTGCATTCAGTTTATATTTACAGAGTAGTTTTGCAGCTTCTAGTTAAATCAAGAAAGGAGTACTTTTACCCTCCGGGGCGTTCAGATGTTACATAACCTTGTTCAACAGCATACTTTTCTCTCTGGAACAAAAATTAGGTCATAAATGTGAAAGAAGTGGCTAAAAAACATTTCAAATCCAGATATGCCAATCCTGGACTTCAAATGAAGTCCAGGATTGTTCGTAGGTGTTGTGTTGCTGCAGAACACCAGAGCAGCAGCTGCAGCTCTGCATTCCTGCGGCAGCTCTGCACTGACACTGACAGCAAGGCACAGGAATCCACAGGGCTGTGTAGGTGTGGCAGTGGACTCAACACCATTATTATAACCCACACCTCAACACCCAGAGTCCGCATGTGGATATGGTGCTGTTTGTCTGTCCAAATTCTAACTCCAAAACACATGGTATTTTTTGTTTAATTTGCTGGATTCTGTTCATTTTGTTGATTCATTAATAATTAATATTTATTCTGTCGTTTTACTGTTTATTTGCTGTGTTACAATACGTTTTGATGTGTTTTTGTCAACAAAAGCATACACTTAAAAATACATTTTAAAAGTGAAATCTTACAGACGTTATCTCAAAGTGTAAACAACTTTAATGTGTTATGATATGTGGATTCAATTATAGTATCATGGTATGCCAATTTATGTTTCATTTTTTTGTCCCACTTTGTTGCTTATGTTGCTCATTTAGGTTAATTTGTTTCAACTATTTTGTTAATTATCTTGAATATTGCATTTTCTTGATTATTCCGTCCATTTCAAGAACTGTTTTTTTTTTTTTTTAGTAATTTTGTGTAGATTATTTTGTTTGTTTTCATGTAGTGTTAAATTAAATAAGACAAAAATAAGCTACATAATTTTTCATATACAATGCCAGTCAAATGCGCATTCTCATCCCTACTGGCACAACGATTAATTCTTTGATGGAATGCCAAATGTCACCCTTCTTTTGTACACTGGATTAAGGATCTTATGATGTTTCTCCAAATAGAGAAGTTGAGATTTACTTTAAAAGGTTCAGTGGGGATATATATGACCAAACCTGGAAGCCATTTATTCAACATGTGGAGAAACTGTCTTTCCAAACAGTCTAGGATTGCCAATACACCTAATTTGGTATTTGGATTGAGTTTGAGTGCCAATGGGTGAAACGTACATGATTTTTTTTTCTAACCCTACAACATTTTGGTTTTGTCATTATTTTTTTTAAATTCTTTTTGATTTTATAATAATTATTTATTTTTTCTGTTTTTGGTTTTGTTGGGGTGGGGGTGGGGTTTATGTTTCGGTGTGTTGTTTGTTGAATTGTGGTATTTGTATCTTCAATTTGGCAAAAATTATTGTGATGCCAAAATACCATATTATTATGTGCTTAAAAGTGTTCAAATTTTTTTCTTATGCATGTTATTTTCCATTTAAAACACACAATACATAAAAAATGCTATATGGCAATCCAGTTATCATACTGTAAAAATGTAGTTATTATGTCACCTTATTATTAATTTTTGGTCTCATTTTGTTGCTTATTTTGCTCCTTTTAGGCCGTAGTGACTATTCTGTTTCCTATGTTGTTGACTTTTCTGATTCTTTTGGTCTGTTTTGTTCACTTTGTTGCTTACATTTTGAATTCTCTTGATTATTTTGTTAATACCCATTTCATAACTCATGCATTAAATGCACAAACTGGTGCAGAAACAATTCAGAATGATGTTCATAATCTCCAAAAGGATCCAGAGATACTGGGAAAAATGCCTCCAATGTTCAAATTCAAATGAAACCTTTTCCGGATCTTTTTCCTGAAGAGCAGAACTCCCATGGAATCCTATGTTTTCAGTTCATAAATCCAGTACAGACTGCATCATTCGAAATGTGAATTCAGAGGACTGTGTCTTTAGGGTGAATACTTCACCTTTTCTTTCTCCTAATATAAGCCACGTCTCTGTTTTTGTCTCATCCAATCATACAACTGAAAAAGAAAACCGAGATCTTGGTTCAGATGAGAATTTGCAAAGGCTAAAAATATTTTATGTGCCTGGGTTGAAGAAGTTAATTGTCGAGATCAGCGTCCACACGTGCATGGATTGCCTGCTTTGACATTTTGATCCCAGTGCTCCTCAAGAGTCTTCAGGATGGTCTCGGTGGTGGTGTGTGGTAAAAGCTGATGGCATTATGTAAAGAATAGTACATCAACATCCTACAAGAAAACATCAGTTTACAGAAAAACTGGCCTTGTGCAGCCTTGGACTGACCATGGTGCAATTATAACATGAAACAACACAACTATACAACCAAGTAAAACCTAATAAAATAAGAGATAATGTTCCACCAGTGAGGACACAAAAGAGACTCCAATAAAAAAGAGAATTAATATGAAAAACCTGTGGAATAAAACCAAGGTAAAAACAAGTTTAAAACCAAAATAACAATTTTAGTGTTAGTGCAAAAATCACTAGAGTTTGTTCAAGTCTGAGATGGCAGCAGGACCAGAAAGGGAAGAAGCTGAAATGCTCTGTCATGTGGGTGCACACAACCATGTGCTTTACCAGGTGAGCTACCAAGGCAGCTGAAGATATGATTCCTTGCATAACTCAACAAAGTCATCAATGACCGTGCCCCAGATGCTTTTATGCTTTCCAGCCAGAGTCCAGACCTAAATCAGAATGAGTCTGTGGAGGGAACATAAGACCTGTGTGATGACAAGAAACCCTTTCAACTTTTAAGACCTAGAGGCCTTCACAAAAGAAAACTGGGGTACAACTCTTGTAGACTCATGCATAAAACCTAAGTACAGGTGTCGTTTGGAGGCTCTGGTGACCCTTTAAGCCTTTGTATTTGGTCTCGAAGCAGAAGCTATGAATAAATCTAGAGATTACTTTTCACATTATTTTTTAGATACCAGAAGTGACTAATATCATCTGCAGCAATTCTTTACCGCCTGTCATAACCTTCATGTCCGTTTCATCAAAATAAACTGATTTCTGATTTAAAAAAAAAAAACAAACCTATTCACAATATTATGGAACTGGTAAGTGTCTGAATAATTTGGGGCTTTATTGTACATAAACCCCTCTTCAGACAGGCAATAAAGGCAAAGTGGACATAAAGCTGGTGCAGACATACAAATACCTTGGTGTACATCTGGACTGATCCAGAAAACACATGAAATTGAAAGCAGTAGTCAGCTACTTTTCCTGGTCAGATACTTTGACGATTGCCCTAAGATGCTGTGCATGTTTTCCCAGTCAGTGGTTGACCGTGCACGCTTATGCTGTGGTCTGCTAGGGAGGCAGCATCAGACAAACTGGTTAAGAAGGCTGGATCAGTGGTTGGATGGAGGCTGGACTCAGGTGCACACAGAAGTTGGAGGACATCGCAGACAACCCAGACCATCCTCTTTACCTCATTCTGTCCCAGCAGAGGAGAAGCGGCAGTGAACCAACATCACTACTGTACAGTACCGCAATTTCCGCACTATAAGGCACACCTAAACACAGTCAATTTTGTCCAAATATGACACTGCACCTTATAATCCGGTGCGCCTTATATATGGACTAATTCCAGTCAAGTCCC
>JAQQAE010023371.1:0-10053 GCA_029823295.1 Pseudamia nigra
AGTGCCACTGTTTCTAAACCATACAACATCGCTGGCCTCACCACTGTCTTGTACACTTTTCCTTTCATTCTTGCCGAATAGACTTATTTTAATTCTTTTACACATGGTGTTCACTACACTGCCCTACGAAGGCAAACTGACAGTTACGAGGTGACATTAAATGTATAATAATTGCAAAAACCAATAAGTCAGTGAATATTTGGACTTGAAATGAACAAAATACCCCAATATATGTGCTATTCTTCAATCACATGCACATAGTACACTCCTTACTGCACGGGTATTGAGGCCACTCTCGCTACATGCACCGTGTATTCATCCATCACATGCACAGATGATTTCTAGAACCCTGGACCCAGAGCACAAGATCCAAGGTGTGTGGCTTTCCTTCTGTCAACTGGACTGGAACTTTGGTTTGAAGATGTTTTGCTACCTATCCAGGAAGCTTCTTCAGTTCTGAACTGAAGAAGCTTAAGAATAGTCTGTATGTCTGTTCATGCCTTTTATAAAATCTTCAGGGTTCTCGAAGTCATTAGTGCATGTGATGGATGAATGCACTAGGGGGCTTGGCCTCAATACCCCTGCAGAAAGCAGTGTGCTATGTGTGTGTGATTGAAGAATACTATAGGTATTCTCAAGTGCACTTGCATGAAATCTATTTTAGTCAAAATTATACTAAAATATATTTTCCCCACCCATATTTAAAATCCCTGTTAAGGGCCAATGTTCAATTTAGTAAATTCCCATGAATTCCCATAGAAAGTTTCCAACTTTGAAAATTCCCAGAAATTTGCAACCCGAGATGTACAACAACACCCAAATGTCCTATCACCAGATTTTAATAATTCATGCAGCCAAGTTAGTAACCTACTTTCTTATAAACTGCACTGCACGCTAATCTTGCAGTAAATAAATTTTTTTTAGGTGCGTCCAAATGTTACAGACTAAGAAACATTTCAAATGGTTTGTATTTTTATTAGTGTATTATTTTGCTTTGGGAGTGGATTCCTGTTTTTTTTTTTTTTTTTTTTTTTTATGTAGTTTTCGTCCTGTTTCTTCATAAATCTGTGTGTTTGTTAATCTCAGCGGCCTCGATACACAGACCTGAGAGCAGTGATGACTCAGATCCCAAACATCAATGCTGAGGCCCTGGACCAGTACGACCACCGGCTCACCGACCCCAACAAAGCCCCGAAGGTGGCAGAAAAGAAGAGGAAAGATCAGTTCAGAAAGCTCATTGCAGGAACTGTTGGGGTAATACTGCATTCTGTCACTAGAGAGCAGTACCTCTCCTCACTTCAACCCATTTTATGAGTCCCCACACGCTGACTGAAAGGTGCAAATGATTATTTGGTGCATTGTGATTCTGGCTGTGTGGTAAATCTTCTGTTTGAGGCACTAACATAGCTCAAACAGGGCTGCAGAATTAGATGAAATTCTGTTTGGTGGATTTCCGATAGCGCTCTTCAAAATTTCCTCTCCTTCTCATGCCTACAGAAAGCTCTGTGCCAGCAGTTCAGGAAGGAGGTTCACATCCGGAATCTGCCATCCCTCTTTAAAAAGCCCAAACCAGACAACGATATACTGAACAGTGAAACACTCGGCCTGGCAGCTCTCTTCACCCAAGCTGATGACGCCCTGTAGGAAGAATGGTGACTCAAACGGTCATCTCACAGACTGATGAAGGACCCTGTGCACACTCTGCGTCTCCAGCCAGAACATGTGGTGGTGTTACCCGACCTTTATGTCAACACTCATATTTTTCACCAAGTCATCCATAAGTTTAGTCCTACTTGTGCATCCAAAGTTATTATTATCATTGATTTATATGTAACATGTGTTTCACAGCATCAGTTACTTCTTTTCCCCTAGTTTATATTCCCTTGTTCATGGAAGTATGATTATACAGGCTGTAAATTGATATTTCAGATGATTTAATGGACTATTGATACTAGATTGTATTACAATAGTAAGGTGAACATGAAGAGACTGAACATGACAGTGTAGAAAAGCTCTCTGTCTTGACTAGTTTGCGGGCTATAGATCACAGAATGACGAATCTATACTGAAAACCAAACTGTGGCTTGAATATAGTCACTGGAGGACTTTACATCTAATTAGACTCATACAGGCAAGACACAAAAAGTTTGTTGTCAAGACACTTGAAGAAGGGTTATAGAGACATTGAGTCATATTCTTGAAAATCTGCATATAAAGGAGACCTATTGTCCCTATTTTAATCAGTGAAAGTCTTTCATGTCCCCAGAATATATGTTCCAAGTTTCACCTCAAAATACCATACAGATCATTCATTGTACCACTCCACATTTTCAGCCATCTCCAAACAGGCTGTTTCAGTGTGTTGGATTAATTGTAAATAGAAACTCTAAGCAACATCCTTTTGCATGGGACCTGACTTTGGAAAAAAATTGTCATACAGTCAGCGGTAAGCAGCAAATAATTTTCTGATCCAAAATTAATTCTGCCACCGTTTACACATATGTGTATGAATTTAAAAGATAACGATACAAGTAAAAAAAATAGTAGGTTTATGTAAATTAGTTGAGATATAAGAATGAAAGTACGTAATTATAAAGACTACAAATGGGAGGTCATGGATGTGATGTTGTAAATTTGCCTTGCAGCAATCTACGGTATTTAGAGCTGGTGAAGAATTTTTGCAGCTAAACATGAGTAGGCCTGGAATGATTTTTACCTCTCACCGCTTTGTTCTCAAAGAACATGTTGAAATGTGCAGAGGCAGTGGGCATTTGGTGTCACAACATCCTGTACATGGTGAGTTGGGAAATGAAGTCCACGCAGTGTACTCATACAAAACTGGTATTCCACCACTTGCCCAGGAAACCAGGACATTTCTTGACTTTTTAAAAAATGGTCTTTTAAATTGACACAACTTGTATGTATAATGATGGTGTAATTTTGTAAGGATCTGAAAATTGTTTGAGGCTCATTGAGTGTGATGCAGTTTTTTTTTTTTTTTTTTTTCTCCAACGGTTAGGTCCCATAACCTGAAAGAGAGATGGAAGGAGGTGGGTGTGACTTAGACTCTCGATGAATGACTGCTGGTCACACCATTTCTTTCATTACCATAGATATCATCATGTAGACACCCTGCTAGGGTTTAGAATGATCCTGGACATTCTGGTGGTTGTAGTGGTCTTGGAGGACTGACTTTATATTTGTGACATCACAAAAACAAATCAAAATGACTTGTTTTAGGTCCCGTTAAATACAAAGTGGCTGTGTATGTCTCTCCATACAGTGAGCATAATGTAGCTTTATTTTTGGAGCCCCTAAACCTGTTGTATAATAGAAAAGGAAATTCAAACTTGGTTTTTCACAGTATGTCTCCTTCAGATGTGTGAAATTGTAGCCTCGCTTACTCTGTCACAGCTGTCATATTTTCCGTCAAATAGAAAGAAGCACCCAAATCTCCATATTCTCATACACTCTTACTTCGCTCAAAATTGATTTAAATGAACCTGCAAGCCCCTCCAAAAAAAAACAATGTGTAGGATGACAAACACTCATCACTTTATGAAAAATAGAAGAAAAGAAAACTGGATTGTGTTTTTATTATTGTTGTAGTAGTTGTTTGGTAGTTCTTTATATCAGCACAACTTAAAGCCCAACAATTGTTTTAAAATGTGTCATCACTGCAGAATACATGTCATACTACATTTACCACAACCTCATTTTGTGCCAAATCATAGAGACGAAATAGCCATGAGGATATTATGTGTTTGAGGAGTAAAACCTAATAATAGCATATCACTTTAATTAAAAAAAAAAAAAAGATGGGACTTTACTAATTTGTAGCTGGTACCAAGTCATTGTGTTTTTAAAGTGCTTGGATGGTTAAAAAAAAAAGTGTGAAAGATGAAGTGCACTACATTCCTCTATGGTTAAAGGCTTTGCTGTGTTTTAGGTTTCTGTTTGTTGGATGTATTTTGCTCTCATGGTAGAGTGATCATGTGTTGATTAAGTCCCAAAATAAAAAGGGAGTGACTTTCTATATTTAGAGTTTTAGTGAGGCTCTTACATGCCCACAAATGAGTCTGCATATTACACACGGTTTAACAGAAACAGTCTCGCAGAAATACAAAGATTTATTAATTGATTTTGCATTGAATTGTCCTCCTTGTCCTTGTGTTGATTGCTCATATGTGGCTATTTTTTGAATGCTTGTTCAACACTAAAATGATCTGTACAAAAGAGAAAATAGGCTTTTTTCAAAGTGTAGTGCCCTTTATATTTTGTTGTTTTTAAATAAAAAGTCCTTGAAATGTTCTAAAAAATGTATTCTTCTATTGTGGTTTTTTTTTTTTTTTTTTTTTTACTCATGAGTGAAATCAGGCTGAAGTAATCAAATGTTTGTTTTTTCGTAATACACTTTGCACAAAATGTGCAAATATATTTTTAAAAAGGAGAGCATTTTCTTGGCGATGATGTGAACATATTGCTGACAATTTTAAATGACATTGAAATACTTATTTGAAACTGTTTTGGCTTTATAACCAACAGCCAGTATGCGTTACAAATGTGTATACAGTCTATATTTTTATAAGTTAATAGAGGGTTATAGGAGCATGATAGATCTTAGTTGTCACCTTTTTATGAAGAATTATTACTAAAATACATATTGCTTATTTTAGTGGGCAGCAAATATATCTCAAAATATTCTTGTTTTAGGTGCATGACAGAATGTTAGTCTATGGTAAAAAAAGAAAAAGGTGGTTAAGAGAATAACTTAGTATACTGTTCAACTGTGAAATAAACTGGTTCAATTTGTAGTGATGGCACATCATTGGAGACTGAGACTAATAAGGTTTTTAGGCAGGGGCAGTTATTTGTATGTAGTCTGAAAGCAATGTTAAGTCATTTATTAGTTTATTTAGTTTATTAGATTATTTTCTTCTAATATGTACTTTAATTGTCATTCAGACTAAATTGTACTGAAGTAACTAGTGTTCTTAAAGATACTTCAATGATAAAAACCAAAACACAGATGACTTACAAAGTCTTGTTACGACATGAAGGGAATTAATAAAGGTGAGTTTTTGTGTGGACTATAAATGAGTACGTTTAGCCTGTTTTAGGCATGTAAGATGTTGATGTACAATGGTAAAATGCACAGACATAAATGCAGCAGTAAAATGAGTCCAGAAGCATCAAATATAAGTAAAACACTGACAGGGACCATTTCACATTGACTACTTGACAATGTTCAATGTTACTTAAGAGGAAGGTTTAGAATATATTGTGTCTTTTACTCGTCATGGAGGATTTTCACAGTGCATGTAAGCATCTTTACTGAAAGAAACAATGTGAACGCTCCGTAAAACCTTTGTTTTTGTAGATGTGGGTCAGTTCAGGAGTGTGAGGTGCTCAGTGGCATTTGCTTTAGGCCACATTTGAGAAGATAATGTGAACAGTCACTTTTCTGTAATTTATTAGTTTAGTTAGATTTTTTTTCCATTAAATTTGCCCAATGAGCTTGCCAAAGAGTCTGTTTAAAAGAGTTTTATATTTCAGATAATCACATCAATAGGCAAGTTACACGTAATGTAGTCACACCGGTCTGAAACAGGTCTCTCTCGTAAACGGGACTTTGGGTCTTAATGGGATTACCTGTATAAATAAAGGTTAAATAATCAAATAAATAAATAAAACCTGAACTAAAAACCTGTGCAATGTCAAGAACTTCTCTGTATAAAGCTACAGTTTAGTGAATAAATGACCAATTTTCATAAAAGAATTTTCTGCAAAATATTATTTTAAAAACATCTCAAAATATGTTACTCTTTGTTAGATCATTTATATAGAACAATATACAGTATAATGTTTTTATTATGGAAGAGTGAAGATGGATGATTTTTCCTTTTTTATTCATTCATTCATTCATTTATTGGTGTTCTTCTTTGTCTATTGCTTTATATTTGACACTTAACATTAAATGTATTTTGACTCTTACGTATTCTGGTTTTGTATGTGTATTTTATGTGGCTTATGCTTTTTTGTATGTGTGGAGACCCCAGGAAGAACAGTAGACACCTTTGGATGTCACTATTGGGGATCCTATTAAACAAATAAAGAGTCAAACAAAAAACAGATCTTAGCATGTCATCTGAACTAAGTCTGATAGTGTTTACGAAGCTTAAGTGAATTTTGGGGTCAGTTTTGTCAAATCCAGCCCGTCTCCAGGCCGCTGGGGGCGCTATGTTGCCATAGCCCATGTCCATCCGCCCCAGAAGGAGAAGCTAACGTTAACATGGCGGCGAGCGCTCTAAAGAACGTATGGCAGCGGTGTAATAAATAATTCCGTCTGCATGTAGGCGACATGATCAACGTTTGGCTGGGCTGCATAGTGTGTTACTAGATATTCACTGAGTATTTTGAGTGTAAATGTTTGTTAAATACGAGCACACGCCTGGCCTGGGACGTTAGTTGTAAGCTAACACGTAACGGTGAAATAGTGACACTGGTCAAACTGGAGCCTCTGGGTGTGAGTCATGAATTTAAAATAAGATGTCATTTAACAAACAGGAATCCTGCACTTGTATCTGTAGGTTCGATCAGGGAAAATAATGGATAATGGGGAAAATCAACGCAAAATCTCCAAAAGCATGAAGAAAATAATAAAACGAATGGAATAATCAGGATGAGCAATGATGAACAAATTAACCAACAAGATGAACAGAAAAAATGAAACAATAAGCAGGGTTTTTTTGGAAAATGTTCTACAAAAATGGTTTTGATATTTTCTGCAGCTCTCAAAACATTTTATTTCTGTCTGCAAATGGCTCGCTGTTCATATCTTAATAAATGTCCAACCGCTATATCAAGCTTAAGGGCTGATTCTGTTTGAGTGAGTGTTGAAGAAACCAGACGATCTCTTAAACTCCTCTTTACGCTCAGAACATGTCAAACCTGACAGAGTGTGGAACATTTCAGAAATTCAGTAATATTCAAAAAAATCAGGCTAAAAAGAAAGTCATAGTTAAGTTTTTGCAGGTTTCTCTGCAAACACTTGAAAGATACAGAGAAAATATATATCCCAATATAAAATTTCCTACCTCACCCTACCCTACTTGACTGACTGCATTATAATATTAGGTAACATTGTAACTAAGATTAATTGGTCAAGTCTTATATCCATGGTTGGTCTGGTTCATCCTTGTGTCTTTTAGGCACCAGTAACATCTGAAAATAAAAGATGAGAAAACAGACTGACTGACTTATCATTTTTCTTGATCCAAATAATAGTCAGATGTTTAAGGGTTTTATAGTTAAGATGGAAACTGAAGGATTTTGGCTCCAAAAATGTCCCTGCTGTCACAAAGACCACCTGTAAGTACCAGCAATAGGCTACAACATGTGAAATGATGATTGAATAAATGATGAAGCATTTGTGAGGTAATTGTTTTCAAAAATATGAATCCTGTTTACGAATCAGTTTGCCATGGACTTCATATTTTATTGATCTTCATGTAATCACCTCGTGAATTCTCACATAAATAAGGGGTGAAATCCACAAATAGGTCATAATGATTTGACAGCACTTGCAATTATTGCAGGTTTAAAAAATATTTAAGCATTGGGCCTTATAGCCTTTATAACCCCTGAATGAGTCTGTGTGCTTGCTGCGTGGATAGCACCATGTAAAGTGATAAGCAGTGACTGAAATATAAATTACATTTATTTGCCAATGGAAGGCTATGAATGTTATGAAACCATTTCATTGTTTTTCAGTGCAAGAAAAATCTCTCATCATGTATTATAATGTTTGTAGATATATTTTTGTCAGATAAGCAGGACACAATCCACTTGTCATCTCATGTCAAATGTAGAAATTTCACTAGAGCAGTTCAGGTAGAAAAGTCTCCTCACACCTTATGTTTAAGACTCCTTGCATCATTTAATAGTGTCTCTACTTCTCTTACTCAGGTTTGTAAACTATTATTTTTTTTATTTTGTGTCTTCTCCCCCAAGCATCAGTTCAATAAAAGTGAGTTTCATGCACAGGAGTAGGTGAATGTGCTTTACATAAAACAAAAACCTGAAAAACAGTTGAATCTGATGCATTAAAAACATACAGTTTAAAATAAAATGAAACTCTTGATTAAGCCCAATAACATTACCAATACAATAAGTACAAAAAATAGAAAACAAAAGTAAAGAAAATATGAGAGCAATCCATCTTTACTGGATTTTGAGGCTTATATGAAGCCAATGGTATAATGCAAAAGCTGTGAAAACATTAAGTGACTCCATGTTACCAGTCATGGCAAATCCAGGCAAGATGGACAACAGAAAAACAAGCTGTTTTGAATTTTTGTGATTTGTGACGTCACAAGCAACGACTAATCATAGTCAAGGTAAAGTGCAATAGTCCCACCCCTCTGATCCAACAGAATTCAAATCGAGTAAAGCCAATCAAAATTACTCTTGAAAAGTGCATCATGATGTGCTTCCAGTCACTTTATTTCAGAATATGCTCCCAGTGGTTCAACCATGAAACCTCTCTGTCAAAATAGTGTATGTAGCAGAGTTTAAAAGAGATTTCTGAACACCAAAGAATAATCAAATCAACCTTTCAGAAGTATTTAATAAACATAAAACAGATGTAAATTGAAGTGTTAAGATATGGGATCTTCAAACTGTTTGACAGGAACAAAAACTATGGTAGTAATGTACAAAGTGGTTCCTAGTCTCAGTCACGTGTATTTGATGTCGTGTTTACTTTACAAAGACCACTGTGGGACTTTAAAGAGTGCACTTCTTGTAATTGTATTATTTTTGAGGGATGGTGAACACATATAGACGACAGATAAGCCGGTTTTCCACCTCTTTGTCGGATGCGGGTGATTTTTCCGTTTGTTCACAAGTGAAACATTTTAATGAACATTTAGGAAACAGGTGTGCGTTTAGTGGCACATTTAAGGCGCATTTGGACGCTGCCGTCCAGAGCTTTAACCCGTGCCTGTGTGGAGGATGTTGTCGTGGTTGTATGTCTTCGCCTGCTCTTGTCTCGCTGCTTCCGCAGCCGCAGGTCAGTCCCGGCTCGGGCAGCTCCACGACGTCCCGGTGAACCGCAGCGCCGTGCACAAGGCTGCACACTTTGCCCTGCATAGATTCAACAAAGACAACGACGACGCGTGTAAATACAAACTCGTCAACATTACATCGGTTAAAATGCAGGTAAAAGTTACGTTTGAGTGTTGATATTGACACAGATATTAGGCCGTATGTGCTGGTTCTTAAAGGAGGTTCGTTTCTTGCAGGTCGTCTCAGGAGTGAGGTACGTACTGGAAGTGGAACTGGGACGAACAAGGAACAAGAAAAGACACGATGAAGTGTGCAATTTCAACTTTTATCCCAAGGTATGTTCAACGTGGCTCATGCGTTGAGTGGGACACGACCGCACGTGCACCTCGTGCATCGTCATAATCGATCAATGTTATGACCATGCACTAACTCCCAGTTCATTTCAGGAACTTTTCTGCAACTTCAATGTCACAGAAACACTGTGGAGGAATCCCAAACGTGAACTTGTTAATAAAAAGTGTCATACTTGTCACTGAGCAGTGTGTTCTAGTGTGTGTGTCATTAAACTCAAAATTACTGCAGTTTTGCAGACAGTGCTTATTGTAACTGTGTATTCATAACCACATGTTCACAAAACTGATTTCACTGGCTCCTTCTTGTTCTAACAGAATAGAATAAGTTCAGTGACCTGCACTCATACTTGCATTGTATAGGATGAAAATGGCATAATTATTCCAGCGAGTGGCCTGGGCAGCGTTGCTGTGCCTCATCTCAGTGTGTGTCCTGGCAGCTGTAAAGCTCTGGTTGCGCGTCAAGCTTGGTCAGACACATGGCTGCTAAATGGAGCCGAGGCCGCACCTCTACACACCACAGTCTCCAGAAGGGCTCTCTGTGTGGAGGATTACAGGCATTTTCAGATTACTGCTCAGCAAGACTGAACTGTCTGTTCCTCTGACCCCTTTTTTACTGGGGTGGGGTGGGGTG
>JAQQAE010023372.1:0-10053 GCA_029823295.1 Pseudamia nigra
GTTTGCATGTTCTCCCCGTGTCTGCGTGGGTTCTCTCCGGGTTCTCCGGCTTCCTCCCACAACCAAAAACATGCACACATTGAATCAAAATGAACAAAATAAGCGGATCAACAAAAATTAACCTGTGTAAATTGAGTGTGTCTGTGTGGCCCAACTTCTGGATCCTGGCTCATCACCGCCTCGGGCCACACACGGGGGTCTGGGGTTGCTGAGCTGGCCACGTGGCTCTCAGGGTGTCGCTACAAGCCACTGCACCAGTGCACACCACTGTGTTAAAAGCCTACTATAGTAATAATAACATTTGTTCACTGTAAATTTGTTTTTTTTGAGGAGCTCTCAGAACCTTTGAGTCATACAAGCTTGCATTTCACACCTGCCCCTACTGGACTTCTGTTGTCTACAAAGAAAAGTCATCAAGCTAAACCAGAAGCTCTGACCTTGTTTTGGCTCTGAAATGTTTACAGGCTATTTTGAATTACGATGCTTGCAAAACTAATTGTGAGATGCTGTAAAGGAAAATTCTCTGTTTCTTGCATGTTAGTTGTGTTGGAAGAAGGATGAGAAGAAGCATCATTAAAGTTTAGCCAATTTAATATTGTCGTCACATGTAAAATTACAAAGCACAGGCCCCCCTCAGCAGGCTATGAGGAATTTATGACCCCGAGTCCTTTTAGACAGATAGATAGATAGATCCCACAAAAAGGGGAACTTACGGGGGGAAGGGGAGAATGCAATCGGAAGAGAGAGAAAAAAGCACAGTTTCCAGAATTGCGCTCAGACGTGAGCAAAGTTATGAAAACATAGAGAAACACCCTCTTATTGCACATTTAGCAGATAACAGTTTCTTCACATGAACAAGGCAAGGTCAGAGAGAGTTTGGGGTGTGTATGTAAAATGTGCATATGATCAATGGATGCACTGTGTGTTATCAGTTCTGATAGAAAGTCAAGAATCCTTCCTCAATGCAAATTGTCCAAATCTTAAATACCATGGTGGTTCTTGGCCACGTGTATACTTTCTCAAAGAAAAGAAAACTCTTCTTGTAGGTATGTCCATTCTTCTTGTGTCCTATGAAGATCCTCCTCCCATGATGATTATACCAAGTGGCCAACTACTGCCCCAAGACATCTGGAGTTTGGCGACATGGTGATGTCAAAGCAAAGGCCTGATCAACCCCTAAACCTATGTAAATAGCACCAAATGGCCTAAAGACAGTTCAGTTTGCTTCTTCCAGTCACAGTTAACATTTTATGTGACCCGACCCCGAGGCACTCAAATCAACACCATGTATTTTACATTCTAACAATTTAACAATTCCTGTTTTATAGGTATCCCTTACAACACCCAAGATCAAAATGAAATCGCTGCAAAGAAGCATGACACAGACACTTTTGCATTACTTTTGGTACGACCTTCATGTATGTTGTGTTGAGTTGTAGAAGTGATTTAGAAGATGCTCTTATCGTCAGTCGTCTCACGCTACGTCCCAAACTGATCCTGAACTCACCATTTCTTCCTAAAGCCCTACAGTGATGCTGCTTTTAGTTCGTACACTCCCACATACCGAAATAGCCTCCCTGTGGATTTAAGGACGTGCACTTTCTCTTTCAACTTCTCAGAAAACTTATGGTGCATTTTTTACTGTACTTTTCTTCATCTACATAATGTATAAAAAGACCCTAATTAAAATCCTGGACGAGGCACAATTGGACACACTGCATTGGAGATTTTAAAAAATGACGACACGAGAAATACATAAAGTAAATTTAGTCAGTGTTTCACAAACTTTTTCCATCTTAAAACCATAATGATGAATACGGCATCTCCTTATGTGACCCACTGACTTTAGAAAAAAAAAAAACTCCGATAATATCTACTTGCTGAAAATGAATTCTCAAATCCTCAAAGTTACATGTGAAAGATAAAATGTGTAAGACTGGGGCTGGAGTTGAAGTTGACAAAATAATCAAGACTATGACGCTATGATGAACGCAATAATTTAAAAAATGAACAAAACTAAGCAGAATTTGTCGATGAAATGAATAAAAGAACAGAAAGTAATGATGAAAATGTGGAAAATGTCCAAGAAAACAAGACAATGAAGAATAAATTACTAAATGAAGGAAAACAATCAGGAAAATGAACAAAAAGTGAAAAAAGTTACACAGAAAAAAGTTTTTTTCAAAAAAAGAAATACAAAACAGAATATATAAAGAGGAGCAAAATTTTCCCTAAAGTAAACAAAACAGTAAAAATGAACAAAAAAATAAAGAGGATGAATCGCCAAAACAACTACATAAAATAAAAATATTTAAAAAAAAAAAACCGGATTCATAAAAATGAACAAAATTTTCCAGAAAGTAAACAAAATAATAAAAATTTGCAAAAATAAACAGAATTATTCAACAAAATAAATAAGATAAAATTGTGAATAAAATAAACAGAATTAATAAAAATGAGCAACGTATTCCAGAAAGTGAATAAAAAAAGAACAAAAAAACAAAATTAGTCAACAAAATAAAGTAAAAATGTAAAATAAGCAACACAGTTGACAAAATAATCATGACACAATACAAAAAAATCTGAAATGATAATTTGCAAAATAACTTTGAAAATAAACAAAAGAAAGTGCAGATGCATTTCTATTTTGCTCTCGTCCCAGTTTTCCACACTTGCTGTGTCTCTGTGTGTTTTGCTTCATTCCCTGTCAGAGTCTCTTCCTAAACCCAAAAGCAACATGGAAGTGATCAGCTGGGCCTTCAATGCAATAGACGGGTCGAGGGGAACCCGAGGGTCCTCAGGGGACATGTGAGGATCCGTGGACGCGTGGCGACTTATCTGTTTCAAGGAGGGGCAGTAACAAGTCTACAAAAAAATAAATAAATGAAAATAGTGGTCCTTTTTGGGTTCGGACCCTAAGTAAAAGCAGTCATGAGCTGCGTAGTGTGGATATGACGGCTCCATCCGTGAACGCCGTGCACCGACGGGCAGCACATGCGCCACGGAGGCAATGAAGGTGAAAGAGAAGACGATGCCTAATGGAATGAGATGAGGCGGCACATGAGTGAGCACGAGCCTCTGCTTTTAGAGGTCACGGGACCCGGTGACGTAAATAAGCTGTTGATTCGCCACAGTTGGTTCATTATGGTGTTGATAGAGACTGAAATATTACACACAGAGCTCATCAGGCAGATGAGGGAGCATTTATACTGCAGTTCCAGTAAGAATAGGTATAATAGGCTGTTTATGATGTGGAGATGTCTTTACTGGACTGGGGGTAGGGAGGCAAAGTACCATCATGGAGGCATTTCTGCTGGATTAGCCATTTGTGAATTCATTTTTGATATTTTCTTTGTAATTCTGTTCATTTTTAATCTTTTTCTTTACTGTTCAATTCATTTTTGTGGATGTTTTCTGTTATTTTGTTCACGTTCACTGTTTGCCTCATTATTAAGTTCATTTTCTTTCACGTAATTCTTTATGATTTTGTTCCTTGGGATCATTTCCTTCATTTTTTTGTTCACATTGTGTCTTTTTTCAGTACATGGTAGATTTTATTGTTTATTTTATATTAGTTTTTAGGTTTTAGGTCAATTCATGTCAAAGGGTTTTCATTATTTTAGTTTATTTTGTTCATTTTCTTACATACTTTGTTCATTTTAATTATTTATCTTATTTTATTTATTTTCAAATTTATTTTTAAGCTTTAGTTAAAGGATTTTAATTATTTTGTTTCATTATTTTGTTCATTTTTCAAAAGGGTTTTCATCATTGAACTTGTTTTATTCATTTTCTTAATTATTTTTTTCATTTTTCTTCTTTTTGTTTATTATTTTTGATTTTTTTCTTCCCCTTTTGGGAAAACAAGTGGCTTGTCCCACAGACTGTAATGCTAGCTTAATGTGCTACATGCCTGCAGTAGATACGGTCAGTAAAGTTGCAGTGAGTTGAGCTAATGCCTCCATTATTCCTAATGTTTATCTCATGTTTAAGCTGTTTTATGCTGTGGAACCTAAAGGATCTGTGCCACCTGTTTTGTCTCAAAGTCTGTTTTTCTTTAATTTTTTCTCCAAATACTGTGCTTTCTCCCACTTTACAGCGACAATCAGCCTTTGTACATTTTTTTTAATGGCAGGGGAAACTGGAGTGCCTGAAGGAAAACTGTGTGGACACATGCAAACTCCACACAGAAAGGATGGTCTCGTATAAGCACTTGTTCTGCCCCCTCTGAACCAATAAGATTCTAGATTTTAAAGCATCGTAAGTTACAACCAATCATATTCAAACTAAAATTAGCCTCAGCAATACATTTCAGAAAATTGATCATGATGTGTTTACACTCACCTAGTGTTGGAATGTAATCCCAGGTCACCTTGGATCGGAGCATTTTCAGATAAAAAGTGGGTGACTATGACACAGCAGTGTAAAAATCAAACTGTGTGGCAGAGTGACAAAAAAGTTCCAGTCGATGATGTTGGCAAACTAGCTAGTAGCCTACGGTTCAAGGGATGTGTTTGGACACCTGACCTGCTGGAGAGTCAACTGATGGAGTTGAAAATAACGGAGCTAGCATCAGTAGCTTATTTAACCACAGGAGGAGTGAGGAGAGTCCACCGGCAACATCTACTACTATAGGTGCGAAAAGAACAGACATAGTAGCTTGACAACTGTGAGGTTGAAAGCCACATTGACTGGCAGGTCACCTGTTTCATCATGAATATGTCTGCCGTGACTGACAGCTCCTAGCTAGTTTGCCAACATGGTCAACTGAACCACAAATCAAATCAACCCACTTTACTTTGTAATAGACACATACAATCAGTCCCAAACATTATTGTCTTGACATATGGGACCTTTTAAATTGCAAAGAAATATACAAATATCACAGAGGACATAAAAATAAAATGATCCTTTATTGACCCCATAACTAAATTTGTAACCGGTTCTGTGTATGGACGCCACTGCACACCAAGTCCTGTTCCAAGCCAGTGCTCTGGGTCAAGGGCACTGACAGACATATTAACCAAACATACGTGTTTTTGACGACGGAGGAAACTGGAACACCCAGAGGCGCCCTCCCCTGGACCGGATGCAGAGTAAAACCGGGTCCTTCCTCGCCGACAGCTGCCTCCCCCCGAGCTACCTCCTCCAGCTCTCAGTGGGGTTTATGATACAGGTAAGTCAGACATGAAAACAGTCACTTTGACATTGAAGCATTAAAAAGTGCAGTAGGGGAGACTGCATGAGCCCACGTCGACCTTTGATGATGTACCGTGGAGCATCGGTGACATTTTATACTCCTGACCGGATTTTCTCCCCCGCTGTTCCCTAATGTGACACTCAGGATGACAGCCCCCCGTCTTCCCTACCTCATATCCCTCATGGGTGTCAAAGCCATGTTCTTCCTCTTCCTTCAAGCATCTGTCCCCCCCCCCCATACAATATTCACTGGCCTTTAGGTTTCCATGGTAACAGACGGAAAAACTAATATGAGGGCATTGATTTGATTTGCTGAAGATTAATATAGACATAGCTTAGACTCCACAGGGGATAGGAAGGGAACCTAAGACCATGGTGACTTAACTTCTTCATTGTCACCAAGATGATAAATATTGGCTTATGATTTAATTAGAGGCTCAGCAGCATCTGCTGAATATTTGCAAGTTTAAAATTAGACTATTATATGACGCATGAAGGTAAAGGAGTAACGGCGGCGTCTAAATCCTAATTGAGTGTGTTTTGATAGCTTGAGTTTCCCTTCTTTTCTTTGTAAAACAATTTGCTGTTAGTAATTACAAAAGCAAAATTGGCTCAATACACAGGAGATTAATTAGGAAATTATAAAACATGCATAAATTCAATAATTTATTTATTTTTTTAAAGTTGGTTGAAGCAAAGAATGAAGTATCAGGCAGCAGTAGCTGTCCAATTATCCAGTAAAGGAAGAAAAGTTAAAAGGACCCCTTTTTTCAAATTCATTTTATTCTTACATGTTCCTAGAATTTATATATTACATGTCGGCTCGAGACACAACACAAACAAAGTCCTGATGCCCACACTCGTTTCCCGTCTGTGCCCTGGGTTGGTTGTGATGGCGACCGCGATGGCGACGCCCAGGTCGTCAACGTGATGCGACAGGTTTAGTGAATCCTCGAAGACTAACTGAAGATGCCGATTGGAATTTGTGGCATCAAAAATATCCAGGTTTCCAAATGCCTTGTTCTCGTTCCAGTTATCTGAGCCGTGTTTTCCTGCGCTGAGTTTGAGAATACGGTACTCAGGCATGTTTCGAAATTGACCGTGGCGTTTTTATTTTCCTTGAAGGTCACAGCATATTTGAAATGAGTCAAGGGATATATTCATGATATTTTAAACCTCGCTATGCAGCTAGAAATGTATGTATGTCAAAGTGCAGTAATTTCACACCCGACCAATCTTCAAGGTTCAAATCAAGGTCAAGGTCATTTGAAAAGGTGTCCTGGAGTCTAATCTATCACACATTAAAATTTGGTAGGTGTAGTTTTTGTACTCTTGGTCAAAATAGGTTTTTGATTGATTTTATGATTCATTAACACTGTAACCTAATGAACATGTAAATTAGGTGGTGGTCACCATAGTAACCGTTCCCCCTACCATGACTACCCATGTGCCAAATTTGGTTAGTTTGGGTCCAGGGACTTTGGAGATATAGAGCTGAATGTTCAGATGGACATATGTATATGACTTTGAAATTGAATGTGACCTTGACCTTTTTTCTTTAAGTTCAAAGCACATTTGGAAACAGGATCATCAATAATCCTTTAGAATATGACATTTTCAACCTGATTAAACAGCTAGAAATGCATGTAAAACAAAGTGAAATAAATGTCAGATCCTACAAGGTCAAGATTCTTCAAGGTCACAGACATGGTCAAGGTCATTGACATCTGAAGTCTATAAGGCCCTGGAGTTTATGCTCTTACATATAAAATGTGATGCTTTTAGCTATATAGTTTTGACACTATTGGCAATTTCCTAAAATAATCACCTATTTACTATGCAAATTAGGTAGAGGTTGCCATACAAACGCTTCCCGAGCAGTGTAGCTATTATAGTTTTGGATGAATTGCTTATGATGACAGGGAATAGAAATAATTACATTTTGGTCATTAAAGGCCAGTGGGTAAAGCCAGAAAAAACTACTAACTATGGCTATATGGGAGGATATTATGGTCTGTCAAACCACGCACTGTCCTCCTTCAACAACGCAGTCTAGTTTCACTTAAAGCCTTTCAAAATGCAAGATGGAACCACAACTCGAAGGCACTTTTCTAACAACCACAGTTTATTTGTTGAGCATCAGCTGCTTTTTAAACTGTATTTGACTTTCTGCCCCTTTTTTCACTTCCTGTGCATGATTCTAGAAGGTCAGCATAAGGGAGTGAGTCAGGGCTGGGGGAGGAGGTCCCGATGTGTCTGGCAAGAGTCGTTCAAGATCATTTCTAGGCCTTGTGTCCGGAGTGATGCGATCACATTCAGACAGCTCTGCTGAACGGTGTGAAGACTGTGGATGGAATCAAACCCAGAGAATACATTTATGAGGTGTCTTAGCAGTCTGAACACATGTGGCAGGACAGACTGAAGGGCTGTCCACTAATCCGACATCTGCGGTGCAAGTGAAGGAACACTTTACAACCTTTCTGCATGAGGATATGGAAAGCTGCATCTGCGGTTTACTCAACCTGGCAGATATTCATGCACGCAGAAATGTAAGATTTAGTGATCATTAATTGCTCTGCGTCTAACTGTACTCTCTGCTTACGTCTCAAATGTGCTGGAAAGAGAATTACAGCTAGTAGTGATCATACTGAACCACGAGGCCCAGAAAATGTTACTTTGGTTCGTTTGCACCGTTTACCCCCAAAGAAAATCAATATTCCGTGCACGCTCCTTTGCCCACAGTGAACTGAAGCCTGGAAGTTCCCTTAAGCTTGACAAAGGTCCCCGAGTTAAAGGGTAAGACGACAGCCTGTGTTGTCACTGTGTCAAAAAATTAAACATTCAAAGCGTCGGGTTTACAAGGTTTAACCGCCGCCCCTGTACGTTACTGCATGTCAGAGCAATACGACCACTTCCAGCTGGAAGGAAATCTGGGTTCATCTGAGTTTGATGGACTGACTCTTCTGATTCAAAGTTTAAAGTTATGTTTCTGAGTTTTCATTGATCCTAAGAGTCTGATTTGTCATAAAGTAAACCCTTTTTTTACTCTAAATGAACTAAACGACCACCCATGTCACATTCCAAAACCTTTCAGATTTAATCTTATTTACTTGTGAAATCATTGACAAATTGTTCTTTTTCATCAACACAAATGATAAACTGACAATTTAACTATTCGTTTAACTTTATGCTGCTAACTGGTAGAAGACATTTGAAAAGGAAAATAAATCACCCCAAAGAATCAGCCCCTCTCAAAAAAAAATCTTGTACTCATCCTTTAGTCTTGAACCTCAAATTTCAAATTGTATTGTTTTAAGCCACATGGTTTCACTATTTTCAGTACATTGAAAGGACAGTTTGTCACGACTTTACTGACAATCTGAAATCTCAAAATCCTTGAATGTGTCCCAAGTGCAGTCACCAAAACCATCACACGCTATGATGTCATGAGGACCATCCCAGGAAACGAAGACCAAAGCCTACCTCTGCTGCAGAGGATGGGTTTATTAGAACCGCCAGCCTCCCAGGGCATCGATTTTCATCGCTGTTTGATGGTTTTGGCGACACTACTGGTGAACACACTCAAAGTTCCTTAGAATTTTTGGATTGACTTTGACCTTCATTTGACCTTTTCTCTTCACTCAGACCCTTTTAGACCAGATGAACCCCGTGGTTGTGGAACCAGTGCTGCTCAGGTTCCCTGGAACTTTGGTTCTATCTAGTAAAACAGTTTGCTTTTCAACAGGCTCGGAGTTCAAATCTATTCTAATCAGGGACGTGTCATTAATGGACCATAATCCAGCATGACTTTTGGACAAGTTTTTGTCAGCTTACTATTCTTTAAATATATTTTATTGTGCTCATTTTTTCTCAGTGTATTTAAATGAAAACCTCCGTTAGTGAAATGGTGACAAAAGAACATTTTTTGGCTCAAATCAGCAATATTTCTTTCTAATACTTCTGGGTAGTGTGTTAAGCGTCATGAGAGCTAAATGTGGCTTTGGACAATCTAAAATATAAAACATCTTCAGGAGGGTTTAACAGTTTTTTTTTTTTAAATTTACTACATAATTCCATCCGTGTTCATTCACACTATGGATGCCTCCGTTTTAATATTGCAAATAATAAAAATAAACAGAAGGATAAAGTGTGTCTGAAGTTTTTTAATGATCCTCATTGAGAGTGTTCAATGTAAAAAGGTGTTATTTTTCAGCTATAGAGCGAATTAAAATTACTAAGGAAATTTCCAAGCCGCCATAATTGCGTCTGGGGCACAGGGTCAAATAAATCAGCATATTTATGAGAACTAATTTTTTTTTTTTTGCCCTTGTGATTGTGTGGTGGTTGCTGGTTTTTACTTACCACAATGTGAACATAAAGCAGCAGAATTTGCTCCAAACTACACAGGTAAGAAAGTGTAATCTTCAGTGTTACACAGGTTGCAAAAAGCCATAAAGTACCTTTAAACCTCCACTTATTAATCCTACTGTCTATGCTCGCATACACAGTATGTTTATTCCAGCCGAGCTCACTATTAAATTGTTCACATTCACACATTTTCTATTTCTGTTGTCAAAGAGCAGAATAAGGATGAAAAAGTAATTTAATCGCCACATAAAAAACTACTTTGTTAACCAGCAGCCACTTCAAAGCAATTTTCTGTCTGCTGTGCTAAAGTCATTTAAGTCTTTATTACAGAAATGTAAAATCTTGTCATAAACATACATGCATATTAATGGATTCAGATGTCGGAGGATTTGTATTGAAATGTAAATATTGAGTCATGAGATGAGACGTGGCAGAAGAACCTTAGCTTTATCTGTCGAACAGGTCGGTGAGAAAATGTTCATTTTC
>JAQQAE010023373.1:0-10053 GCA_029823295.1 Pseudamia nigra
CAGGTGTCATTGGTAGCCATTTGAACAAATCAAGATTTTTAAAACATAACAATGTTGAAAAATAGATGAAAGTGTGTTTTATGATTGGTCACAATTGTGACCAGTGGGATAATGTGTAGTACTCTCAAGCAGAAGTGCTAAAGGTACTTTTTGCCAAAAAATAAAGATCACTCTATGTCAATGTTGTACCTTCATTCAAATATAACTTGCAACAGCATTATTTTAGTGTATGTGAAATTGTATTTTTGTGCAAAATTAATTGTAACATCGTCACAATATTTAAGTGCAAATTTCACTAGAGAAGGTACATTACACTCATGTGATTCATGGACACTGAACATAAAATATTTCGGTACAATGCCCTCTGTAGAATATACATTCAACTAGAAGCATATTCTATTCCAAGGAAAATTAGAGAAATGTATGAAGATCTTAGCTGTTGTACAAAGTGCCCAATTTGTTTGTGCATAACTATTCAGAACTACAATTAGTCAGACATACTGTCATTACAGTAACATACAACAGAGCCCTGCATTTATATGAATAACAACAACAATGAATGATCTGAGCATTTATCAGTCAGTGTCTCTGTCAGACAGTATTATGGCTCAATGGGCCTAGTCTATTCTAGTGCAGCATATAAGCAAAATAATTGTGCACTTTGTGACAAAAGCAATAAATTTGTCACACATTGTATGTGAACTAATGTTTATTTTGGAGGCATGGAGGCATTCTGAAGTTGACCTCTAATGATCTACAGGAATCAATGAACTCTGAGACCCCTATTATTCTTACAAGTCATTCCCTGCCATTTCAACAAATGCACCAGTCGGTGTAAAAAAGTTCTGAAATTTTACCAGTTATACCTTATAACTTAAAATAACATTCTGGTCACACACTCAACCATGTTTAGTCCCTCTGAAACCACATTTCTATCTGCACTAAACTTTTAATGGCCAATTCAACAAAAAATGAAACTCTTAAATATGCCAAGTGTTCTAATAATTTTGGCCACCACTATATACATACATGTAAAAGAAGTGGACACAGCCACTGTGACATCAACCACTAGTTTTTTTCAGCTACTCATTTGAAACCTTATAGATTTGGCCAATACTCTCTTGATTTTTGACAACAGACCCTTTGGAGCAAAAGGGTGGATCTGGGAAATCAATCCATTCTCACTCAAAAGTCATCATATGCTGACGCTTGGTTACATCTCAAGTCATTACATGCTGACACACTGAGAGCCCAATCTCACCTAAATGTGATGTATAAGGCAGCAGGTGGCCATGTGACATTAAATCTACAGCATGCTAGTAATTCTAGGTAGGGGTGGTTATGGTGAAGTACCAAACATGCAGACTTTGACTGCTTTGTACAGTGTATTTTTGTACATGTTGTGTCTAGTCCTCATTCTGAATCCCCCCTCATATCAACTGCACCCACCCACCTCTTAGAAAGAAGCTTTTAAGCCAAAACTCTTTGTGAAAGTGGTGACAATGGCACACTGTTACCATGGTGATAATCTTGGTGTCTGTTGGTGTTTTCTGTTCGCCATACTATGAAGTGCTCATCCACACTGCATGTCTATATATGATGACATTGAAGTGAGAATGTTTTTGGGAAAGGAGTGATTGGTGTGCTAATGCTAAACTCCAGCGTTGTGGCATGGTAAAAAAGCAAACTTAATGAATTGTGTGTAACAGAATTATTTGGTGACCTTACTAACAGGTGAGCTGTGTCAAGAATGAAATGCTCTTAACAGATGTTCCAAAAGTCTGAGTCAGCGATGCGTGAGCTGTCAGCCATGCTTGTCAATCAAAGCTCACAATGACAGATAACAAAGTTTCTATTCACCTTAAAATTGTGTTAATGGAACAATTTAAAGATGGGTCAGAGCAGTTAATAGGAGGATCCTGATCAAATGAGTGAGATTATATTAATTCCAGGGAATGGAGAAAATTTGAATTTACTGGTGGCAACACAGAAAAACAAAAGGCACAGATAATAATAACGTTTTTCATACAGTACTTTTAAGTACAAGTAAGAAAATGCTTTAAAACAGTCAAATACATATCAAACAATAAAAGCTTTATCATACAATGTGCCTTTAAAAGAGAAATATAATGAGGGATGGATTCTGCAAGTCTGATCTCCACTGTCATTCAACACTCAGTAATTGTAATCACCTGTTACTCAAATTAACAGCAGGTTGCTACATGAAAGGCATGTGATGAATCATGACGTTGTGAGTGATGAGACAGAATTAGGCAGTAAATATGTGTCAGTGTTATCCTGAAACTCTGCATTTTGTACAATGAAAGTGCACATAAGTGAAAAATATGTGCACATTTTCATGTGTTTCTCTACAGTTTGGCGTAAATTAATTGTTTGCAAAGCCTTGTTGAAGTCTAATTATGCATAAAATATGCAGTGACTATTTTGAGTATGAGCATGCAGTTCCAAACATTACAACTTGTGTCTGCACAAATATGAAGTGCAATTAAAGCAGTGGTTTCGTCATTATAAAAATATGAATAGTCTTCTGTATGTAAAAACATAACAGGTACACAAAAATTATGTAAGGAGTAAGATATGTCAATTCCATAAGCTTTCCTCTCAAAAATACTGTTTTTGGTTTATTAGACTTAATTTGAAGACTTTTTAGGTGAGATGATGGTTGTTTAGCCAACTGTTTGTTTGGCAACAAATAAGACAAGCTCCAGGGACACACTTGGTTCTTTAGCCCTTCTCCAGAAACAGCACAGTGTCTGAATTAGTCCCTTACGTATTTTATTTTGAGCTATTTTGCTTTATTCAAGTCTTTAATAGTCAATGAAGTTGGGATGTTGTGTAAAACGGAAATGAGAACAGAAACAGTGATTTGCAAATGCTTTTCAATCTGTATTCAATTGAATGCACTACAAATACAAGATATTTAAAGTTCAAACTGATAAGGTGTATTGTTTTTTTGGAAATATTCACTCACTTTGAATATAATGTGTTTCAAAATAGCTGGGACAGGGGCAGCAAAAGACTAGGACATTTGAGAAATACTAATAGCCCCCCCCTCATCCCCCCCACACACACACGGAATAAGGGGTTTGTAGTAAATACAATCCATTATTATTATGTAGTATGATCTCCAGGCAGGATATGACAACATTAACTCAAAATGAAGAAATTAACAAAATGATCACGGCTATGAATATGGCTGAGCAAACAGAAAAAAAACATACAATATATTCTGTTGTGGTTTTGCTTAGTGCTGTTTTTTTTTTTCTTTTTTTTTTTTCTGGTAGGTCTCCTCCCCCTCCTTTCTGTGTTTTTCCTGCAGCGTGTGGCAGAAGGCGTGGTTGGCTCCTCACACACCTGAGCTGCATTAGAGGCCCACCTGGGTTCCATCAGCTATCACACACCTTCTCTGTAAAACCTGGTCAACACTCTGCTCCAATGCCAGATGATTCTGTTGTAGTCAGTAACAATATTTCTGCTCCTGAAAATGCAAGTGAACTACTTGAACCCCTTACTTACATTTTTTGTATTTTTCTACATTGTACAGCATGCCCTACAGCCTTGTCTTTTGACCTGAGCTCAACAGCCAGGTGGAACAACTGTGATGTGGGGCAAGTATGCCTTCTGCCACCAACTACTGCTCTTCTGTTTTAGTTTTGTAAAGAATTAGTTCTTTGAGTTTTGAGAGTAACTGCATTTTGTGGGTCCATTTCTGCAACTCACCCCATAATAATATATTATATGTATGTGTATGTATGTACAGTATGTAAATGGACAAAAACAAAATGATAAACAAAAATGAACACATAACTAAATAAAATATTCCAGAAAATGAGGAAAAAAAAGAATACGCAAAATGAACAACGAACCCACCAAATGTACCACATTCTAAGTAATCAAGAAAATGAACAAGGATAAACTGCAAAGTGAAAATCAAATCAAATATGGAAACATACAATGATTAAAGTAATTTTAAGAGGTTGTCAACTCAAATATGAATTCTGTGTCACGTACCTGTAGAACATGAAGTGTTCAAGTATTTACTGTGGCTCAAATAGATATAATGGAACCAACTCATTGGCGTCTTTGATCCCTCTTCCATTTCTCAAAGGACTTATTACAGCCTTTTGATTTGTATTTGTATTAAAGGAATGCTTGAAGGTTCACCTGCAAAAAAAAAATAACACACTGCAGTATTTCTAAAGAGACAAAACCTCAGACCTTACAGTATAGTATAGGAGGAATGCGCTGTACTGCATAGCTCAGAAACATAACTGTATTGACTGAACACTCCACTGCTCTTGTATTCATTTACCTTTCCAAACGATCTGTGTGTCGTCTATTCATTTGGTTTCATAAACGACCTGTGTGCAGCATGTGGAATGTGTCGAATATGGTTCTACATTTTCTTTTATATCTCACTTAAAATCATCAGCACACACAGAGGGTAAACAGCAATGCATGCAGAAAAGCAAATACAGCAGTATCGACTTCTGCTCATGCATTTGCATTAGTGTCCACACTTCATTCATATGGACGCGGCCTCTCTCTAACTGTTCCCCGCAGTCTAATTCAAATGGAGGGTTGTAGTAAATTTACAGAGCAAGCCCATGATATTAACCAAATTAAACACTAAATTTGACCGTGCCTTTTACTTCTCTCCTGCCTACTTTTGGTCTTAAAACAAGGTTAGTTTTCAGTCACACTGAGCAGGATTTAGTGCTAAGTGAACTTAGCCGCTGTAAAACTGTCGTCGAAATGGATACCTCAATTCTCCCATCTCGCCCGACTTTTTGCAGCAGGGGATGGAGAATGCCATAAATTTCCAACCAGGATAGACAGACATTAGCTCAGCAGCATCCGGGGAGGAGAGTGTTAGAGTGTTCTCAGCCAGAGGAGGCCTAGTTACCATGAATTTACAGCTGGATGACCTGCAGCAAAGCAGTGCTGCAAACACACAGGAGGCCCAGCTTATACGAGCACAACAAAAAAAAAAAAGATAAAGTATCATGTGAGAAACTCAAACAGCACATTTTAATACAAAAAAGTATGAAAAGGAGGTGGGGCTCATTGGCAAGCATCTGGTGGCTGGGCCTTTGCCCATGGGGCTTGGCCGGGCACAGCCCAAAAAGGCAACATAGGTCCCGCCTCTCATGGGCTCACCACCCATGGGAGGTGCCATGGGGGTCAGGTGCATTGTGTTGTGGGTGGCAGCTGAAGGCGGGGGTCCTAGCGGACCAATTCTCGGTTGCAGAAGTTGGCTCTGGCGGCATGGAATGTCACCTCTCTGGCATGGGAAGGAGCCTGAGCTGGCGTGCGAGGTGGAGAGGTACCGGTTAGATTCTAGTCGGGTTCTCCTCAACACATGGCTTGGGTTCTGGAACCAGTGTCCTTGAGAGGAGTTGGACTCTCTTCCACTCTGGAGTTGCCCATGGAGAGAGGTGACGAGCGGGTGTGGGCATACTTATTGCCCCCCTGCTCGGCGCCTGTACATTGGGGTTCACCTGGGTGGACAACAGAGTAGCCTCCCTCCACCTTCGGGTCGGGGGATGGGTCCTTACTGTTTGTACTTATGCACCAAACAGCAGTTCAAAGTACCCACCCTTTTTGGAGTCCTTGGAGGGGGTGCTGGAGAGCACTCCTGAATGGGACTCCATCGTTCTGCTGGGGAGCTTCAACACTCACATGGGTTCTGAACTGAAGAAGCTTCCTGGATAGGTAGCGAGACATTTTCAAACCAAATTTCTCATCCAGTTCACGGAAGGAAAACAACACATCTCAGATACCATGACCTAGATGACTGAGAATTTTCACAGACATTATTAAGTTGCAATTATACAAGGAAAGAAAGTCACAGAAAGGAAAAAAATGTACAAAAAAATGTAGCTCTCTGTCTCTTTCTTAACTCTTCCCCTGCTTCTTTCTAACTCTCTCTCCATCTCCCATTCTGTCTCTCCCTAGCCGCCTGTCTTTCTCTGTCCCTTTCAACTACCCTCCCATTTTTTATTTTCATTTGCATTCATTCATATTGTGATACTAACTTGGGTCCTCCCTGTGGTTCTGTGCTTCCTCCCCCTGCCCGAGGTCTCTTGATGTCCATGCTGTGTGTTTGCTGATTGTGGACCAGCCCAGTGACTGTGGATGTCGTCCACTGTCTGTGTTGGCCGTTCTATCTCTACTCTTTTCTTTTGTCTCTCCTTTGTCCACTAACCCCAATTGGTTGAGGCAGACGGCCGCCTACCCTGACCCACTGGTTCTGCTGGAGGTTTATCTGTTCCGTTAAAGGATGTTTTTCCTCCCCCTGTTGCCCCTGGCTTGCTCCCAGTGATTCAGTTGGGTTTAATCTGAATAGTCTTGAATTGTTACTCGCCTAGAGTAGGGATAGATCTGTTATTGGCCAGGCAAATATTCAGCATTTTGATGCATATTAGCATTAGCCATCTCATATCAGCATTGGCCGATAAGAGATCAATTTAAAACTGGGTTATTTTGACTCTGATGCAGCCTCGGCTATCTGTCTGCAGTCACTACTCTCTCTCCAGCATTGTCCCACCCACAGCAACATCTGATTGGCTACACTCAGAGCAAAGGTAACAGCCAATCAGCAGTGAAAGCAGTGCATGCAGCGCTCACACACGGCGAGCATCCCAGTCCTCTACAACTCAAACTAGTAACGTTACTGTGAGCTCAATAACGTTACATAAACAGTAGTGAGCTCTGCTTGCTCGCAGTCCCTCCAGATGTCTGTTAATGATTTCAAAGAAGGTTGATGATAATATCAATATGGAAATAGTCAGTGATAGTTTCGCCTATTGTTATTGTGCTATTTTTTTCAGCAATAGTAACATTAATTGTGAGTAATGTGGCTGAGCATTGTGGAGGCATCTATACTTTGAGTGATATAAAACATGCATTTGGTGTATTCCGAACTGAGGGGACACTTTTCTGCCGTATTCCACACACAATGACAAGAGGTACACATTTTACAAAAAACACATCAGTTATTATCTTTCACAATAAAAGCATGCAACTCCATAGTACGGAAATTAACCAAAAAATCACTCTAGGCAATAGAACAAGAAGAAACTATAAAATACTTTACAGTAATGTAGCAGCCTGTACATGTACATAATAAAATCAACTTCTAGTTCCCAAAATTCTGTAATAAATTAAGTTTTTACTGTGGAAAACTTTAGGGAGCTATTTATTTAAGTCTTCATTTAACTTTATAAGACATGCTGCTGAGCCTTAGAGCTCCCTGCACTTTTGTTAGAATTTTAAAACAAAAATGTCTATTGTCTAGGATAAAAAAAAAAAACTTTAATATGTTGCAAATCTGAAAAAAGTTGTTGAATAAACATATTCCTCAAGGCATTTAAAGTTAAATGTTGGAGTTTGTATTATCCAAAATTTTGACGCCAATATTTTTACTTTTACTGCAAATGAATATTGGCTCCAAATACCAGTTATCGGCCTCCTTGACTACTAATAATCAGTATCGGTATTGGCCCTGACAAAACCATATCATTCTATCTCAAGCCTAGAAATAATCTTTGATTATGATTGGTACTGTACAAATAAAATTGAATTGAATTGAAAAATGGGGCAAAAAGTAGTAAATACCAGAATAAAAAAAAAACCCTAATATTCCAAAAAAGTTCCAAGATTATGAGTAAAAGTCAAAGTGAAATAAAAATACTGATATACAGGAAAAAGTATTTAAACCTAAAAGATACAACTTTAGAATATCCTTTAGGCTAAATCTGTTACTTTACACCACAGTCTTGAAATACCCAGTGAAACTGCTGCTGTGTTTTCACACATGTCAGACTAACACACTTATTGTCCACTCTCCCTCAGTGATGTTTCTTACAATGAGCTCATTTATAAATTTATTATTTACAGTAATTGCTGAGTATTTTGGTCAGACCTAGAAAACATTATCAGCCAGGTACTTTCAGATTTCCTGATGGGAAGTGAAGGAAAAAAATCCCACTGATCTGTTTGAAATTGGCTGCGTTGATTTGTACAGTGATAAAAAGCAAAAAATAAAAATAACCCACAGTGATAAAACGTGATGACAAACTGAGAGAAGAAAATTACACATTTGTACAGGAAAGATTTGAAAACAACATCATGGCTCGGACTAAAATGAAAGCGAGAAAACTTCAAAACTCTGACAAGCGAAGACTTGATAAGGAAACTAAATGACAGGGGAACGCAGCATGGTGGAAAAGTGGAGATGACTACAGCATGCATTAAATGACAAAGGAATAAATGAAAATAGCCTTGATGTGGAGAAACCAAATCAGTGGGCTGAAAGACGCTGCTGATCCGTAGAACAACCTACCAAACACGGGAGTGAAGAAGAGTAAGGAAGTGTGTGACTGCAGGAATCTTAACATCTGCAGTACAGCCTCAAGTCTGTATATATGTTATTTAGGAAAAAAATTGTACTAACAAACTCCATGTCTTTTTGAAATGATGAAGTACTGTGGTTGTGTTTGGTGACTTTTTTTTTTTAACTACACCTACACTTTATTTATAGAGCACTTTACAGCAACAACAAAGCTGACCTACTCTATATGCATCAAAAAACTTGGGAAAGAATATTTCCAATATTCCCATACAAGAGCTGTTTAAAAAACTCACAGTAATCAACCTGTCAAACGACCAATGGCAATTTTGGATTTTTGCTCATCTAGACACAAGCTAATGTGTTCACGCTGGCATCTGTGGCATCATGATCACCAAAATGTCAATGTCAAAATTTTTTCAGCATATAGCAACACTGTTGATAATTGCCTTAGAGACATCTGCTGACACTAAACTCATGTAATTTAACTTAAACTTAAAATTCAATTTAAAGAATTTGCATTTTGACTTCAAAGTTCACATGGCCGACTTTTGGGCATTCATTCAGCATACAAATTTTTATTTAATATATTAATACATTTTTAATTTTATTATTATATTTGCTTTTTCAAAAACATAGTTGATGTTCATTCTCCTTATAGATTTATTTATGCTGTTCTGTGACATTTTTTATATTTAATACATAAAGTATTAAGGTATGAGATTTTTTGTCATGCCACACATGTGTAATCGGAGACAATTTATACTGTAAAAACATTTAAATAAGTTTTGATAGAAATTTGTAAGGGGACCCCATCCACCTGTACTGTACATGTGAACAGATTTTTCTAAGGTAAGAAAAGCACAGTGAGTCTTATTCTAAAGGCTGCTGTACATGGTCTGATTTCATACCTGATCTGCAGTCGTGCGTTCGCATGGGATTTTGGCCAGAGAACATGCCTCACACCCCCCCACTGTTTAATGAGCTGCCCCAGCTGTCAGAGACTCAAATTGTGCCTGGGAGGGGTTTCAAACATGTTTGCAGCAACAATGCAGCAGCAGGAAACAGTGAAGAAAAAAGAAGAAAGCAATAAACATCACAGAAATATCTCATACTGGAGCCAATTAGATATGCCATGTGTCACCCCAAAAAGAACGGATTAAAGAAACAGGAAAAAAGAAAGTGGAACCCACATAAGTGGAAAAATACAGTATTTATACCCAGTATTGATTGAAAAGAACATTTGGGGTGTCTGATCTCAATTGTACAATTTACTATGGCATATTTGCATGTGGATTTCAGAACGCACAGTGTACGCTGGATTTACATGCACTTGCAGGCAAAACAGTCGCACAGCACACTCCACCTTCATGTTCACATACAGCATTTCTAAAATTGAAAGTGAAAGCCTGTCCTTTCCCTAAAAAAGCAGAATGGGTCATTTGTTCATGCAATGTATTATGAGTTAAGGTTACAGTCTACAATCAAGTACCCTCTAGTGCTGATAGAGTTAACTGCAACTTGGGTTGTAAACTGTTAGGAGGGGGCGGCAGGGTGGTTACTGCATCACAACAAGGCACAGGACTACTACACAGAAGACCAGGGTTTAGGGTTGAATAATTAAGACAGCCCTGCGATGAACTGGCGACTCATCCAGGGTGTACCCTGCCTTCGCTCAG